>CM070601.1:40777406-40952906 GCA_036346395.1 Hsuehochloa calcarea
ACCGCCGTTGATAATACGGTACTACCAGGGTGCAGAAGTACCGGTGTGTTCGCGGTACGATTTTTCCAAAGAAGCACATTTTTCGGTTGCTGAAGATTTTCCTTGGGCGGTCGGACCGGCCACCATTGGCAGTCTGACCGATTTGGTGGCGGTCCGACCGGCCATTAGTTGTCGGTCCAACTGGCCGTAAATCCAACGGCTAGTTTTATAGACGTTGGCACATGGGCGGTCCGACCAGCCATTAGTTGGCGGTCAGACCGACCCTGCACTCATTCGAGAGAATCTTTCTCCCAACGGCTAGTTTTTGTGTGTGGGCTATAAATACCCACCCTGACCGGTTGGGAGATGTTGTTGCTGCCATTGCAAAGTATGCTAGTACTGTGAGACATTCTTTTGAGCTAAAGAGCAAACCCTCTCTTCTCTTTTGTGCATATGTTGCACTTAGTAAGATTAGAGAGCAAACCCTAAGTGCATGTGTTGCCTTAGGTAGTGGATTGAGTATCCACTGAGCTTAGACACTTGATTAGTTCAAGTGAAAGTTGAGTCTTGTTACTCTTAGTGTTTGCCGACACCTAGACGGTGTGGAGGCGTCGTGTCCGGTGATCTTCTCAAGAAGCTTGTGAGAAGGCCCAGCGTGTTGTGAGTGGTTTGGTGCTCACCATCTCCGGAGTGGAGGAAGAGCAACCCTAGTGGAGCGAGGTGTTGGTTCGTGTTGGAACCGGTCCAGGTGGTTGGACTTACCTCGGAGGTGTTGGTTTAATTAGTGGAGTCGGTCCAACGCGGTTGATCTTACCTCAACGTGGATTAGGGGAGACCGGCAAGTCTCCGAACACCACGGTAAAACATAATTGTGTCATCTTGGTTTGTGCTTGCGCTTTACTTTGAGCAATTTACATTACATGCTTTGATTGTTTATATATCTTTGTATGATTGCTCTCATTGTATTGTATTCATATTGTTGGTGCACTTAGGGGAGCCTAGTTGATTTAGGTTTTAATTGTGCAAAACCAATTTGTTATTAGCTTCCGCATTATTAATTGGTTTTAGCCGAAAGATTTTTTAAAACTGCCTATTCACCCCCCCCCTCTAGTCGGCCACCTCGATCTTACACGTAGCGTGATCGTGCCATCTTCTTCTCCTTCTCCAACGCACACTCCATTTCGGACCTTCGTGTTCCCGACGATCTGCTATGCTTGAACCTCATCTAACCGTGTCATATCGCGTTCCATATTCCACTAATGCTCATTCCTTGCTCAATGTGGACCCAAGCTCGGAGAATCACCAGAAACGAGGTCTTCCTCAAAACTGACTACCGCCGATTCCTTTTCTATTAGCTGTCACTCTGGTCAGTCCCCGTTCAATTCCTCGCTCATACATCATCCATAGGACCTCAGGGATCTAATATGCTGCTTCTTGAAGAATCTCCGTCATCATGTCGCGCTAGCACCGTGAGCCACCTTAGTACCATCGTTGTTCAATATCGACATGCCTCACCGGCCATCCCCCCATTGTCGTCTACACCCTTGGTGAGCTCCTAGTAGTTCTCTAGTACTTTTACGCCCATTGAATCAGTAGATTAGCTAGTGTAGCATAGACTTCACCGTGGTCGTCCAAGGCTCCGCCGCAAGAAGCATTGTCACCACCGCTCCGGTGACCATTGGTTCCCGAGCAAGTTACCTATAGCTTCGTAGACGCCCCCTAGAGCTAGTGCAAACCATCTTTCGCCACTGATTGGCTCCAATCGTGGAAACCATTTCGGACCTAAGGAGCTTCATCGCTTATCGAGAGGGGAACCCATTTTTCCCATCCCCCAGCTAAGTCAATGCGTTGTTCGCCGCCGACGAGCTCGCCATGGCGCTTGGCCGTGCGAAGCTCTGTTCCTTTCTTCTCTCTCTCTCTCGCTAAGAGTGGGTCCCACTTGCGTTTAGGATTTAGTTAACACCAAATGACAGTGGTTAAGTGTAATAAGTGTATGACATGTGGGACCAGTCGAAAAGATTAATAGAAACTAATTTCAAATATTTTTAGTAAATGTGTCACTCGCATGAGGGACCACACACTATTCTTGGTTTTAAAATGTAACATGTGGACCCTAGTCATTAGATAATTACAATAAAAAATAGGTTTAATCATTTAGTTAATAAATAAATAGTCTATGACATGTGGGATCACCACTGTTTTATAAATCAAAATTCAGAAAAATAAAACTATTAGAGACTAACAAGTAGGCCCCCACATGTAAGTTAATAAAATTCAAAAAAGTGAGAAAAGTCATTTTCAGTTCAGAGGAACATACAATTTCTCTGTTGGAGAGTGTAAACCTCAGTAGAACTTAGAGGAAAATATGCTTTCTCTATTGGAAAGCGTAAACATCATAGAATACGCTTTCGACGTCACCCTTTTATTAATTTCTGGAATTTCAAAACTGAAGCAAATTGAAATGCTAATAACTTTCGCATATAAACTCAAAATCAAATAAATCTATTTTCTAAATTCATATAAAATCATGTTTTGTTCGAATATGAAAAAATAATGCACTTTTTCTATATAAATTATATTTCTATATTTAATTTGCTATCGGCTCTTTTTTAATGTCAATACCTCAAACGAAATTTACGACGATCATTCATTCTCTTATTCATACCAGCTAGAGTAGGGCAAGCACCTCCTATGACCATGTTGATCCTACAATTTCAATTAGTGTACTTCTTTTTGAAAAATTTATTACGCATGCGTGTATGTTTGCTGAAAATTGCTATATTTGAGTGTAACGGTAGTTATATTCAATGCATGATTCTCCTTGAAATATTAGTATCCCTGCTGTTGTAGCCAATAGGTTAAAATTTATGCAATAGATGACATCGATTTGGGAATTTCGAGTGCGAATACCTCTGTTATTTTGAACATAAAATGTTGAACATGAATTTAGGAGATTTTGAAATGATGGTCTAGGGGGGGTTTACCTCTGTTATTTTGTATAAATAATAATAATAATAAACTTAGTTTATGACGTGGGTCAGTTATATTATATTCTAACAAGTGTGAGAGATGTATCTCACAAGTAGATAGTGGGGAATCCTAGCCCGGGTCAATTAAGGACCGAACGCCAGTGCCGCCAATCTAAGCATAACAGTACAACCATATGATACAGGGGATGCCCGATCTTCTCAGCGAGGAACCGTGGATAAATGATATGAATTAGACGATGTCGCTAGCTGAACACTCGCGCCAATGCACGAACCCTCAACTCTTTGGAAAACGGCCAAAACACACTAGATAGTTGTTCGTCGCGAGACGACAAACGACGAACGCCAAGTCCCCAATTCCCAATGGAACGATGGCTTGACCTTGAGTTGCAGAACGAATCAACAGATCGCCTAGTCCTCTCTCAAAGTCCTCGCATGAACTCTGGTTTCGAAAGAACAAGCAATAGCTATGTTTCTATTCTTATGCATAAATTGGTCTGAGGTTACAATGGGGATCTAACCCTTAATATATAATGCCCTTCTCCTCCTCATGGCTGGCCAAGAGGCCCTACTCCTACTCCAATTCGAAATTAGAACTCGTACTCCAATTCCGACTCAATCTAAAATAAAAAGAAAACTCTAATTTTACAACTATTATATTATTTCGGTTATATCTTTTGACGTAGGAGAAACTTCGGAGTGAGAGAGGATCCATTGGATCGGGCTTAAAGTTATCTTTCCAACAAGCCCATGAACACCCAAATCGGACTCCGTTTGTGAAAGTTATGACCGTTTTACTCCGGACTGTCCTGCTGATTCTGAATCCGAATTTGATTCTGAGCTGATTCCGAATTTGATTTCGATTGGGGTTGTGGGAGATCTGAATTGGGCTTGAAAATCTTATCCAAAACTTGAGCTTTAAGTTGTTCGACCTCTTGCCCTTTTGCTCTCCCATCACATGCGCTTCTTTCCTCTTTGATCAGCCGTATGGGCTGCTTAACTTTCTCCTTTCCAACCGCTTTGACCTTCTTGTTCTTCATCACTAGGCAACAAATATGGTTACCCTCCTCCTTGTGCTCCTCTTTTGCATGGCTCCGGCCTCCCTCTCGGTTCCAAAGTCTTTAAGCTTGTCGAACATGAGAATGCACAAAATATTGCTTTTACGTAGTGTCCAATTCTCACGGGAAACACAAAGAAACTTGTTTGGAAACAATTGCACCAGTTATTGGAGAAATATAGCTCTTGCTTCATAAACAGCCTCATAAGTAGTCGGGATATCCTCATCATCCTCCCTTTCTTCCAAAAAAGCCGTCATCGGCTTTTGATAGACTGAAAATGTACTACACAAAGAAAACAACGTATATGCATGGTATATGTATTTATCATCCAAACAAGTTCCGTGTAGCGCATGATGATTTGCTGAACATGTACTAAACAAAGAAAACAACGTATATACGTGATATATGTACGAATCAATTGTTGTGCCATTTGCGTTGGTTTGCACAAAATAAGTAACACAACTGCAACCGTATGATGTATTTGATATATACATTGCGGTACCTTCATTCACATCATTCTCCCTCCCATGAGAAAAAGTCATACTCGACTTTTCTAAGCACATAGACAAAATATAAAAGGGATGAGCTAGATCAAGTTGTTCAAATTTGGGGGAGAAAATTCTTAGTGCATTCCATGCTTCAACTACACTACTTTGTTTACTGGTACATGATAAACAAGTAGGCGTCATGTTGCGTTCTAAACAATAGGCACATGTATTCAAATGTAACATCCCAAATGTGGATTTGTGTTTCAAATGTAAGAAAATGAGAAGAAATTAAAAAATTTCTTGCATCTTGAAGTCTTTGGCCATTTCTGTAATTCTTGTAAACGAATTATGGAAATCAAAATCAAAATCCTCAATTGACTCCAATCAAAAACCTCCTTGGCAAAAATCTTGGGTCAACCCTCTGTGCCAAAATCTTGGGCCAACCCTCTGTGAATATTTTTCCTGAGCTCTAGGGATGACTTGTCACGCCTCTAAATTATTTCATGATTTTTTAGAAATTATTTGATAATTTTGGGAGGCAAGTAAAACCAAGTCAAAGCTTGGTCAAACCCTAATTCACACCTTCTGGAATTTCTTGAGAAAAATGCAGTGCATAAAAGTCTCTGGAAATTTTATGTGAGGTTTATCCTACAGTCAGTAGCATCCTGTCAAAATTTCACGATTTTTGGAGCCTGTTTGCTACCTTAAGGAAATTCCCCAAAAATCAGCTGTTTAATTCAAACCCTAGCTGGTTTTCACTATTCCTTTGGCATGAGTCAGACTCGGGCTTGAGCCAAGTGACTTGGTTCAGTCAACTAACTGCACCCGGCGCGGTCGCTCGGGCGTGAGTATCGCGGATCGTTGGATCTGAGATCAACGACTCATATGCGCGTGAACGTTCGGACCATCCGAACGTTTCGATCAATGAGAGTCGTTGGATCTTAGATCAACAGACTGGATTGAAGTGAACGTTCGGACTGGCCGATCATCCCGTTCATCTGAACCGTCCAATTTGGAGATAACGGCCTGGATTGAAGTGAACGTTCGGACCGTTCCAATCGTCCCGTTCATTGGAGCCTTCCGATTTCAATCCAACGGTGACTGAGTCGTCTCCTTCCTCGAGTCTGAGCGTGTGTTTGAGTCAAGCTATGGTGTGAGCAAAGGAGAAGGGCGCAGTGTTGGGTCACCTCAGGGATCACTTTTAAACGGCTCTCTCTGCTTGCATTAATTGTCCATCGTGCACCGCCCTCAAAAGTCCATTGCTCAACTGCTCCTGTCGCTCTCAAGTGCTCTCATGGCAGTATTGATCTGAGGAGAAATATTGACGTTGCTCTCTGTCATTTCCTCTATTTAAGCTCCATTGCTTCCCCTTTGGCTTCCTTTAGCATCTCTGCAACTCTAGCTAGCACTTCAGTGGTCGTTTGAGCTGCATTCATCCGAGAGCACTTCTGCCGCCATTGTTGAGCTTCGAGCTTACGGTGAAGGCGGTACAGCAGTGGCTCTCTCTCTCTTTAATTCTTGCTCCCTCTGCTCCCTCTTTACTCTCTTGAGCTTAACCCTCGCACAATTTTGCTTATCTTCCCCAGGGCTTGGCTGAATTGGAGACTCCCCATTTTCGGTCGAAAGCACCATTTTTCATCACCGTAGCAACTCCAACCTTTCTCTATGCCTCTCCTATGCTAAGGTAGCTCCACATTAGTCCCTAGATGCTTGGCACACGCTTACTTGGACCGCAGCAGAGCTTCTTTGTATTTTTTGTTTTTCGGCCGTTTTGGTCATCTCTGTCAACTCCGGCTTGCCAGCGTTCTAGACCACCGCAGCCGTAATTGTTGGTCCCACTGGGTGCGCAAGGTTATTGAGAACCAATTTCGGGACTTAGCTCGCGCCGCCGCGACCCGAGTCGCCGGCGGTGAACCTCCTTTCGCCGTCGTTTTGTCGGACAAAAACTGGGCGCGAGCTTTTGAACGTGGTTCGCTGTGGATCGCTCGCATGCCTTGATCAGTGGACCGTTGGATCCAAGATCAACGGTTCCAATTCGAGTAAACGTTCGGACCGTCCGAACGGTTCGATCCGCGTGGATCGTTGGATCCAAGATCAACGGCTCATGTCCGTCTGAATATTCGGACCGCCCGAACGCTTCGATCCACGTGAGCCGTTGGATCCAAATCCAACGGTGAAAGTATGAGCCGCGTGAGCCGTGCGCGCGTTGCCCCGTGGACTTGGACCGTTGGATCCAAGATCAACGATCCAAGTTCGTCCACGTCATTTTAATTTCGAATTTTCCCGAAAGGGTTATTTGTTAACTGAAAAATAAAATTAACTTGTAAAATGCATAACTATTATATTTTAATTCCTTTTGAGTCGATTCAAATTTTGTTAGTTATGTTTTCAACTAAACTTTCATCTAAAAATAATTCTAACCTCATTATAGCTCCAGAAAATTTTGCTAAGATTTTGGTTGTAATGAATAGTAGCATTTGGTATTTATAAGGCTGAGCAGATTTATTTTGCTCATAACTTTTGTATTAAGAATCCAAATCAATTGGTTCTAGTTGCTAAATTCCTTATAAATCATGCTCTTGCTGCTGTAAAATTTTCAAAGCATTCGGAGAAACTTTGATGTTAAGTCTTTGTGTTTTCTTCATTCTTATCGGTTCTTTTTCGCTTTCTCGTTAGGTTCCGAAGAGCACATTGAAAACCTAAGTGATCCTCCGCAACATCTTAAACAACAGCAACTAGGCAAGCAGTTTGATCATAAATTTCCCATTATTTGCAAGTCTAATATCTTGTTTACAAATCATATGTATGCATGCTTTTGTGTCAAATTAATTTTCCCGATTAGAGGTAGTTACTCCTATTGCATTGTTGCCCTCAAATTGTTATCCCCTACCACAAACATAAGTTACTAATATCGCTGGTGAATTAGAGCCTAGTGGTTTAATTATGTTCTTTTATTGTCTTTTCGATATCATGCTTAGCAATTCTTAGCTACCGGTAGAATTGGGCAGTTATCGACTTAGTCGATAACCTTGATCACACAAATCAAGTTATTACTCTTTGTTCAGCACCTTGTGCTAATTTGTTTTAAAAATAAAAAGTGCAAACGAAATGATTTAGACTTGGGCAAGTGGTTGGATGGTGGGTTATTGGGTTTGTGGATGTCTTGCCCGGGTCAATAAGGACCGAACATCTTGTTACACTAAACCAAGCATTTTTGCGTGCTAACCACGAGAGAGGATATGGGACCTCTCTTGACTGAGTACTTTGTCGTGTGTTATCTCCTAGTCGCAGGAGGGGGTTGTGTGTGTTGTGTGAAAAAGGATATGTGTTCTTGTGTTAGGTGTGTGGTGGTGGAGATTCCGGGTAGCCTCTCCACCTCGAGGGGCATCGTAGTTGTCCAAGGTTTTACCCGTGAGGGGTAGTTGACCGAGCCTTTACGATGACTCCGACACATCGTATGGGTTTCTATCCATACGGGCGGCTCGCAGTTAATACACAATATTGGAAATGTCTCGTAGGACTTAGCCGTGCCGGCATACTTAAGGAAGTGTGCTTAATAGCTTGGCAAAAAGGCGGTCTGGCGTGTGGGTACATTGGTACACCCCTGTAGGGATAAAACTATTCGAATAGCCTCGTCCTAGGTTATGAACACGCTTGGGGAGGTCTTCCAAGAGTTAGACTACAACCTTTTAATTAAAATTTGACATGGTTGGCATGAATGGGTAATTCATGCTATTGTTGTGGTGACTATGGGTTTAGTCACTTCCAGGATTGTTGTTGTCATCTATCTCTTGTTATTACTGTTGCCGTCTGTTATTTGAGCATTAAAAACAGATTTGCCAACTTGCTTTTCCATGTACTACAATATTGCAAATGAAAACTTGCTTTATGCTGAAAATAAAATATCTAGCCTCCACTTAAGTAAGCTTGCATGTAGCATATGTATAGGCATGTTATTCTACACGTAAGTCTTGCGGAGTACAATTTTTGTACTCATTTGCTTTGCTTAACTATTTGTTGCAGAGGAGGAAGGTGAGCCCCAAGAGCCTCACTTTTGTGAAATATGCTGTGGGTTCGACGACTTGCTTGGCTGTTCGGTCGGTTGCCTTGCGGGTTAAAGGCACACTGATTGGCTCTTTTGTTTATGGCCATCTTATGGCACTTTTGCTTCCGCTGTTTATTTTTGTATTTGGCCGGTTGGCCTCTCTTTTGTAATAACGATCCTTTATGTATTTTAACTTCTGGTTTGTTGCTGTGCCTCGGTTCTATGTGAATGAATGGAATTGATGCATGAATTTTATAAAGGGGTGTGTATACTGCATTTCTGGGAAGTATACATGTCTCGAAGATACGGGTTATTTTGTTTGTGATGCTAGGGTCAATTGGTGATTAAGCATTACAAGCCCAATAATCCGGGGTCCTCACATCAAATCCGTCTCAAAGTGACCATGACATTGCGCAATAGATGATTTGCACAAAACATGCAATTTAAAATCAGCAAAATTATCACAAGCAATGCACATTCGATAAACATAGAACTTGTCATCTACACCATAATCTCCAATCAAATTGAACGTATATGTGTAGGCAGAAGGACTAACTAGTGATTTTAAACATGAAACGTCAACAAGGTTTTCAATCACACTAGATAGCTCTCTAGGATCATCGAACATGATATAGTATAAAGAATCATTAAGAGATATGCTAGTATGAACATCCTTATGAGTAATCAATTGCACATTATGTAAATTGAGCGAAGAAATTTTAGAACATATAATATTCAAATGAACACTACAGTTCTCACTCTTACGTACCTCGGCGTGATGAATATTCAATTCAACACCATTATTGTTACCTTTAATGTCCTCCTCTATTATTGTAGGTGTTGTCATCGTGAAACCACGGGGCAGCAAGCATTCCATCCACAACCGTGGTTATCTCCGCGTCTTTTACTTCCAACTGTGCTGGTTGTTGAACAGTCAACTCATCTTCTTTAATATCAACCTGCACAATGTGAGAAACAACACTAGAAGTAGCGAGTAAATCGTTAATTTCAGCAGTAACGTCACTTTGGCTATAATCTACTTCCCTCTTTTCTGTTGGTGTATCTCTCTCAAACTCAATAGAGATGCTCTCAACCTCACATATGGTGGAATCACACAGCTCACTCTCTTTATCATTCTCACTCAATTTGGCTTTGGCTATGTGGCTCTCATTCTCACATGGGTTTGGATACATCGCATCCACCAAATATTGTGGGTCACCAACGGAGCAATCACGAGTAACCACAATCTCTTCATGAAGCAATGGAGCAATACTACATGAAGCCAGGACCGAAGGAAAAATCCCATGCTCGGTCTCCTTCTCTTGTGTCACAAAAGTGGACTTCAAACCTTGTCGCAGCCCTGTCAACTTTTCCACTAGGGAATGCTTATAGTGGTAAGGTACAAAACGTGCACGCAAATGCTGTTTCATCTGGTCCCAGGTGATAATCGGCAATTCATGGCGCTCCATACGCTTACGAACAAATCGCTCCCACCAATGTGTGGCATAATCAACCAAACCATTGGACGCAAGGAAGAGCTTCCTCTCATTGGAATAGTTGTGCATCCGAAATAGCGTATCAATTTCAAGCTCCCAATTAAGGTATTCTTCCACATCTGTACTACCTGAATATATAGGGATAGGAAATTTGGGCTTAGTGACAAAATCCTTACGATGCACGTTGCGGTTGTTGAACATGGCGCGCAGCTCCAAGAAGTTGTTGTTGATGTCCGTACATAGCTGCGTAACCTCCTCCCTGAGGTTGTTCAATTTATACCGAATGGCCCCAAGCTCATCGCGCACACCACTATCACGATCCTGAAGTTGCTTTTGTAGCATCCTGCGCAAGCGAGTGTACTCCATCCATGTAACCGATAAATCCTCATGATGACCTGACATGACAACAACTCACGAATAGCAAACTAGATTATATCCAGGGTAGTAAAATAAAACAGCTCTCTCTCTACGCTCACAACTCACTGTCCTGAAAACAAGACAAGCTTACCATTCCAAAGTGAATCAAGGACTGCAAAACGACACTTGTGATAGCGAACGACCTCAACCCGGTAATGTATGAGCGTAACCAAGAGCAAAGGTAGTACACGAACGGGTGTAGGTGGAGCTTGGTAAGGTATGTGTATAACCTATGCAAACTGATATTCAAGTTGTTGTAAAGCTAAGTAATGATCCAAGCTAGATTCTTTTGCCTATGTGCTGATCCAATGGGTTTAAGTGAAAAGGATGAACGCACACGCAAAGACAAATGTGACTCAATGCAAACAAAGGAATGAGCTAGCGAGACGGGATCTGAAAATGAGATCAAGCTAGCTCGTTTTGCACCAAGTACAAAGAGAGACGCTAGCCAATTGCAATTGAAAATAGTAGGGCACAAGATTGCTCAAAGAAGGAAAAAATATGACTACACAATCTGAAATAATGATGGGTTGGTACTGTAGCAACCAATAAAATGTATAATACTGTAGCAATCGGCCAAAGAATTGCTTTTTTCCTCTTTTTTTGTTTCTCAAAAATTATGTTTTTGCTCTAGGTTTTTTATACTCTTTTTTTTTCTCAATGACGTGGCTTTTGCTATTGTGCGGCTGCTTTTTTTTCTTCTTTTCTCAATAGCCGAAAGTGTTGTGCTACCCTCATCAGTGCATAAGCCCAACAATTCAACAAGATGTAAACAATGTTCAATGAGCAGCCCTAATACAATATCAAAAGCTAGTCTCACACGATGAAAGGATATAAGTGAAGCTTCTCAAGAATTGAAATACTTAAGAAACTTGTAGACTCGAACACACATAGAAGACTGTCAAAATTGGATTTGACCAAAACAGTAAAGTTTGAGATCTCATTGTAAGCTTTCCAACGAATCAAAGAGCACTTTAATAGGAGTTCGGACGCAAAAGTTACAACCGATTTACAAAACAGTGTACCAATTGAACTTGGATATAACGAAAATTGAGTCAGGGACCGAATTTGATTTTTGGAATTTTTTTTGGGAAGGAAACAAGCAACAAGGTACGCAAAGGAAACACTTAGATTAGCACTAAACAAAAAATTCTAATGGACTAAAACCTAACAAAACTCACAAGAAATAACAGATTGAAACTAGGTTTTGGAATTATTGTGTTGCAATTTTCGGTTTAATGGACTATAGGACAGATAAACGAATCTAAACTAAAGGTTAAAAAGCTCTCACAGAGTAACCCTAGAATCTGATATCATATGATACAGGGGATGCCCGATCTTCTCAGTGAGGAACCGTGGATAAACGATATGAATTAGATGATGTCGCTAGCTGAACACTCGCGCCAATGCACGAACCCTCAACTCTTTGGAAAACGCCCAAAACACACCGGATAGTTGTTCGTCGCGAGACCACAAAAGACGAACGCCAAGTCCCCAATTCCCAATGGAACGACGGCTTGACCTTGAGTTGCAAAATGAATCAACGGATCACCTAGTCCTCTCTCAAAGTCCTCGCATGAACTCTGGTTTCGAAAGAACAAGCAATAGCTATGTTTCTATTCTTATGTATAAACTGGTCTCAGGTTACAATGGGGTTCTAACCCTTAATATATAGTGCCTTGTCCTCCTCATGGCTGGCCAAGAGGCCCTACTCCTACTCTAATTCGGAATTAGAACTCCTACTCCAATTCCGACTCAATCTAAAATAAAAAGGAAACTCTAATTTTACAACCATTATATTATTTCATTTATATCTTTTGACATAGGAGGAATTTCGAAGTGAGGGAGGATCCATTGGATCGGGCTTGAAGTTATCTTTCCAACAAGCCCAAGAACACCCAAATCGGACTCCGTTTGTGAAAGTTATGACCGTTTTACTCCGGATTGTCTTGCTAATTCCGAATCCGAATTTGATTCTGAGCTGATTCCGAATTTGATTCCGGTTGGGGTTGTTGGAGATCTGAATTGGGCTTGAAAATCTTATGCAAAACTTAAGCTTTAAGTTGTTGGACTTCTTCCCCTTTTGCTCTGCCATCACACGGGCTTCTTTCCTCCTTGATCAGCCGTATGGGCTGCTTAACTTTCTCCTTCCCAACCGCTTTGACCTTGTTGTTCTTCATCACTAGGCAACAAATATGGTTACCCTCCTCCTTGTGCTCCTCTTTTGCTTTGGCTCCGGCCTCCCTCTCGGTTCCAAAGTCTTTAAGCTTGTCGAACCTGAGAATGCACAAAATATTGCTTTTACGTAGTGTCCAATCTCACGGGAAACACAAAGAAACTTGTTTAGAAACAATTGCACCTGTTATTGGAGAAATATAGCTCTTACTTCATAAACAGCCTCATAAGTAGTCGGGATATCCTCATCACCATATATGTAGGTATGGGACGGCCTTAACTAATTAAGTCATTGTAAACTAACCTTACACATTGTTAGGTCGTAGTAGTGTGAGCATGATCGGTGTAGGCATGTTCGAAGGGGCTCCCTTCACCATAGTGTCGGGAACAAAGATTGTCGTCACAACGTTGAACGACTCAATGAGACGGTGGTGTACCCGAGTGAAGTGAGGTTTTTCATTCGTTGGGCTAGTGCAAGGTTAAGACTTGCTGATGTAAAGGCTTCGATACGTGCTATAGACTGCTTACCAATATGTAGTGAGCGGTGGTATCGACGGATGCCAAAACAAACTAGAGAAATCGTATGTTGTGGGTAAAGTTGTACACCTCTGTAGAGTGTAAATCTATTTAAATATCCGTGCTCATGGTCATGAGCATGCTTACTCAAAAACGGTTCTTGTTGGAAAACGAGGAAAGGGTTTTGTTGTTGATATTTGAGTTGAGTGTCATGTCTGCGGCAGAAAGTAAGATATTGATTGTATGGCAGAAAGTAAGATATTGATTGTAGCCAAGGATGGTTGTAATTTATTTATTATTTATCAAGTACTTACTTATTGATTCATTAATTACTTAACTGCTCTTTAAATTCAGTTGCAAATTACTATTTATTGATATAGCAAATAAATATTGTTTAATGTTGAAAATAACTTGTAGCACATAGACTCATCCCTTGTTAGCCATGCATATATATAAAGTTTGCGATACACTACAAGTCTTCCTGGGTATGCAATGTACTCAATCTTACTTAAATTGTTGTTCAGAGTTAGAAGATGAGCCTGTGCCGGATGACAGATTCTTTGCACCCTATACCGAAGAGTTCAGTGACGGGTCTTTCTAGGTTTTAATTCCTTGTCGGTTGCTTAAGGGTTCGGATGGGTATGCCGCTAGACTTTTGCATTTAAGTTATTATATTTTCGCTGCTACTTTAGATACTTGAGCTTGTATTTGGCCGGTCGGCCCTTATGATGTAAACTTTGCAATCGCTTAAGTTATGTACCATATTTATTCATGTTATATGTATTAATGTATGGATATGTATGCCAATGTTGTGGATGTGTGTACTAGCCACTGATCATGGTACTAGTACTGTACACACACACATAAGAATATCGGGTATTCAAAGACCAGGGTCCGACACATATGGTTTAGAAGACTAATTCACTGTATCCAATAGTCTTGTGGTGTAGAGGTCGACACATATGGCTTAGAAGACTAATTCACTATATCCGACACATATGTCCTCCTTGATAATAGTGCAACTTGTATTGCATAAATGAAGAACAGCTATGTCATGACGTATATGATAAAGTATATACTCTCTAAACATTTCTACCATTTGAACAACGGGAAAAATATAAATATAGAAATACAATGAATCCAAACAAGTGATAATCTTGCGGATTTGTTTATTAAAGCCTTACCGCGACAAAGTTTTGAAAAACTTGTCTATGGAATGTATGAGAAGACATAAAGAGTTGTAGTCTTCAGGTGGAATATATGATCTTTATATATGTTCATCATTGGATGAATAAATGTTGTACTCTTTTTCCCTTATTTGAGTTTTGTCCTAATGAGTTTTCTCATTCGAAGGTTTTTAATGAAGCAGCATATGCAATGGCAACAACGCGAGCTATGTACTCTTTTCTTTTTACTGTTTTTTTCCAACTGGGTTTTAGAAAGAAGATTTTAATGATGCATAAGCATGACATTCGCAAAGTGTCCAACGAGAAGTATTGTATATTGGCCCGTTTTCAAGAACTGATTATGTATGAACACTTTACCAAAACAAATGCTCATTAGGGATTATCGGCCCACAAGACCCATTATTAGTTTAGACCTCGTATTACTTTTTCGTATACCAAGGGGACCTCCTCCTCCTATATAAAGGGAGTAGGGGGCTTTGATTGTACATAAAAATCTACATGCAAAGAGATCAATAAAAATATTTATTTTTTTATTATTTATGAGTTGAGAGGTTCGTTTATGGGCAACCTAACCTCAATTATACAACTGTTTCTAAAAAATTCTAGATTCACAAGGATAACGAAGAGAGAAAATAGTCTCCAAATTTACCAAGAGAAATCATTCTTTTTTTAGAGGAGAAATTATTCTGACACCACATCGAACAGAAACCAAGAATAGAACATAAATCTCTGAAAAGCTGGCCTCTCAATTCCCTTCCTTGGGTTAGTTGAGCGAGTGCTCTCCTACCACCACCGCCGCCCCACCCACAGGCCAGCACTCCTCCCTACTTTTCTCCCCTTCTTCCTTCCCCACCCCCTCCTCTTCCTTTCTTGGCCTTCTTTTCCTCCTCACTACCGTGAAGGGAATCTTGTTGATCTCGGAGGAGGAGGAAGAGAAGCAGGAGGAGAGGAGAGATGGGCGGGCGGGTAGATCACGAGTACTCGTACCTGTTCAAGATGGTGCTGATCGGCGACAGCGGCGTTGGCAAGTCCAACATCCTCTCCCGCTTCACCCGCAACCACTTCTCCCTCGACTCCAAGTCCACCATCGGTGTGGAGTTCGCCACCAAGTCCCTACAGGTCACCAGCCACGCCGCATTCCTCTCCTTTCTGGTTGTTCTAATCTGCAGCTTTTTTACACGCGTGCGTGCGTGGGTCCGTGGATGGTCTCGTGTCGATCCCAACCCACCAGATCTGGGTCTTCTTGATCTTGATGGGGCGAACGCGAATGTTGTCGCCATGATTGCATTTGCCACCCTCCAAGAAAGCTGTTCGTTTCATAATGCGAGGTGCCTGGCGAGTTCTTTCTTTCTTGGATGGATGGATGGCTCGTTTGGGACTTTACAGTGATGTGTCAAATCTTCTTGGATGGATCGTTAGGAAGGAACTTTGTTTCAAATTGGATAATCTGTTCACAAATAGCTAATGCATTGTTCCATTGATTGCTTTATGTCTTGCCAATTAGTTATCAGACTAGTTGTTGCAAGACTTTTGTTGTGACCTCAAATCTGTCCTGTGAGTTAGAGAGAAAAAAATTGCATGCTAGATTTGCCGTGTTCCCCTGGATCACATCATTGGTTAGTTGATGGGCTGATTGATATGTTGATATGCCAACTACTGCCTCTGGTATGTATGTGGCATCCTGTCTGTCCTCGAGTGTTTGGTGAAACAAACCTGTCATCTTAATATTTCCCTTGTCTTCGTTTATTCGGGCTCCTTTTCTTTTTCTTTTGTTTCTACGCATTGTAATTCCTTTGATCTGGAAAATGTTCTGACATGATGGCATTGTCATTCTATATTTATTGTTGTACTGGACAGCCTCTTTTGTAGTTGAACAGAACGGCTACTATTCATGTGCATTTAGCTTGCCGCATGACTATTCTAAATTTCTGATATCAATACAAGTACAACTTCGGAAATTTGTTTGTCTATGAGCATGAATTTATTGGTCCAGCTATTTTTCGATGTCTGATTGTGAATACTGTTGATAACAGATGGAGGGCAAAACAATAAAAGCTCAGATTTGGGACACAGCCGGCCAGGAGAGGTACCGCGCCATTACAAGCGCGTACTACAGAGGCGCTGTCGGGGCTCTCCTTGTATATGACATCACAAAGAGGCAGAGCTTTGACAATGTTCACAGGTGGCTTCGTGAGCTACGCGATCACGCTGACTCTAGCATTGTGATCATGATGGTCGGTAACAAGTCTGACCTGACGCATCTAAGAGCTATCTCCGAGGATGAAGGCAAGGCATTAGCTGAAAAGGAGGGGCTATTTTTCCTCGAGACATCAGCAATGGAGGCTGTAAATGTTGAGGAAGCCTTCCAGATTATCATCACGGAGGTCTATGGCATTATTAACAAGAAAGCGCTGGCTGCCAAAGAAGCAGCCGCAGCTGCTGCTCCACTGCCTTCCCAGGGCAAAACCATCAGCATTGACAGCACTGCGGGAAATTCAAAGAGGGCATGCTGCTCTACTTAAAATGTTATCGAGCTTTCAGCATCATATTGTAGAGAACCAGGAGCGAGAATCGTCGGTAGAGGGAGCATAGTGATCTCAAATGCTGTGGAGGAAATTTCTACTCTTTTTGTATCGTTGTTGCGTAAACATCCTGGAGTATATGGCTGCAGACACACAGTTTGTTCCGTGTGTCTGAATCAAAAGTTAGATGTGTGTATTAGGATTCGTTCCATTTCTGTTCTGAAAGTTACATGGTACTGCAATATATCTCGGATTATACAGTGCAAATTATAGGATGCAAATGTTGTTTGGTTACCCCTTGCTTAGTCTACTCTGTATTGCTGATTTGCTGAGCATGTTGGTTTTACTGATGAGTTACGCAGCTTGTGCTGCTGCTTGTTTCAGATAAGTCTGTTGCATATTGGTACTGAATCATACTTGCTTCATGATAATAAAGGATGTCGGAATTATTGATTCAGTTAGTTGGTGGTTTCATTTTGGAAGTTTCTCTGAATGTCCTAATGTGAGTTGTTTATGTGCCATCTTATGCTTCAGTTGTCAAAGTGCCTCAACGATATAATAATCCTTCTTATTATTCCAGTGGGCTGGGATGACAGACTGGACGCTCTCACCTTGATTCCTTCATCAGGATAGATTAGTAAATTTTTTATGCTTATCAGCTGTCAAAGTGCACTAGCTTTGGGTACTTGCAACGAGGTTAATTATTTTTTTAGCATGTCTGCGTTCTCTTTGTCAAAGGCAGATCTCGTACAGGATATGGGTGTACAGATTTACACCCAATTTTTTTAAGGAAAAAACACAGTATTCATTAGATACTACTAGGAAGCCTATGTGTTGCAATAGAACCCTAAACGTTACAGAAATAATATTCCTCCTTAACACATAAAACGAATCAAGCAATTAAAATATAGTGATACATGCAGACATCACATTAGTGCAACGCGATAGAAGAACTTTGTGCGACAATTCTAGAAATGAATGGTAGCAAACAATACATTTCCTTAGTTTACTTCAATACATAAATTTCAGTTGAGATGAATCTTGCCTCTTTGAAGAATTTGTGTGGCAGAGCCACGAGGACACTGGCACCATCATCAATGTTATTCTCACAACCATACGCACCGCGGTGTGCCATCCACTCGAGCATCTGAATGGCATCATTGACCTAGAAGAAAAAAGTGAAAGCAAAATTGATATCTCAGACGTGGTAGATCGAAGATAGAAACTGCAGCGGTGCTCTTAGTCGATAGGACTCACGGTCTCGCTGTTGTAATCCACCGACAGCTCCGTGATGAACTCAACGTTGCAAGAGTCACGCTCATACGCGAAGTCGTAGAGCCCAATGTTGCGTGTGCGACAGTTTGGCATGGGGTGGGGTTGGGATGATTGCTTTTAGTGCGTGAGTTACCAAGGTGAGGTGGGTGGGATGATCGTCCACTGCGGGGTAAACTCCAATGTTTAGTAGGTAAGATAAGATAAATGATCACCGGAAAGCAAATGGTGAGCCTTTCTGTCTCTACCTCTTGGGCCCAAATTGAAGGGATTGCGGCAATGGTACGATAGCACAAACAAAAATTTACTGCGAAACCAAGGAACCACCGCTAGTAATAGATCACGAGATTACCGCTAGACGTGCTGACTCGTAGCGGAAGTAGAGTCATTGTAGCGAGTTGATGCGGCCGTAGTCATACTCACGACGCGTCTCCTCCTTCGAGTGGTCGTACGCACCACGCGACTTCTTCCCCGACTCCGGTGATCGTCACGAGGTGCGGATCGTCCTAGTGCTGATGCTTCGCAACAACACCTCCGAGGTATCCACACGTACGGGGCAGGATCACCACGCACTGGAGTGCTAGCACCGGCAGCGTGGTTGAGAAGGCGTGGCTATTAGGGTTTCGGGAGTTCTTCCAAAGACCATCCTCACCCGCACCTCATGCCACCACCCCTCTTTATATAGGCATCCATGATGGGTCTCGACCTTGAGGCCCATTAGGAACTCTTGTCCTATACGAATTCGGATCACCATCCAAAACAGATCCTAGCCCTTTAAGTGTGTGACCCTACAAGTTCATATGTAATCGGTTATGACTCGGAAACTCTTTTTCGACCACTAGTCGTCAGCGGTACCTAGCAGCACGTAACGATTCCCAAAGACACATAAAATAAATCAGATGAACCTTGATGTAACATGATCTATGATCAGGTCCTCATCACTTATGACCAGTTCGTATCTCTATACGACCTGGTTGTATTTGGTCATGACTAGTTCGTAACTCCTTACGATCAGGTACTTACCATTCTGTGATTACGTTCGATCAATCTACGACCAGCTCGTATCTCCATACGACTAGTCAGTAACTGATCGAACTAAGCAACCTACTCATGCATACTCCCTTTGCCTCACGATGCCTGGTTGAACTCCAGGTGAGATGATGTGTCATCCATGGACTATTCAATTCTTTCTCGATCGAGTGTCGGATAACATCATGCGGTCGACACTTCGACCACTAGTGGCATGGCCATGCACTTTCTTTATCCGATCACCACGAGGGGCCCAGAGACATCTCTCCTGTTATGTTAGGAGGGGCAAATCCCATCTCGACCAGTCACATTCATCTGCATGTTTCATAGCATACCCGAAAGCTACCTTTATAACTACCGAGTTACGGAGTAGCGTTTGGCAACCCCTAAGAGTGTTATTACACATGTAGGGAACCATGCTGATCTCAGGTCTAAGGATTATACATCATCATTACTAGAGACCAAGTAATGAAACATAGATTCATAACAATCTCAATAGTGTCTCAATGCCATGTCTATTCAGCCCTATGTTCTCTAACATATGCTCACATTATTGATTCGATATCCCTATATCCATGACCGGTGAAACAAGGTCATCAATCAATATATGTGCTAGTCATAGAGTCGCTGGTGTTCCGACCAGTGACCTCCGACCAGGGATACATTTAGAATGACATCATATAAGTTAAAGAGTTCCACCAACAAGTCACATACTTATTGATCTATAACAAATGATTCATTAAAGGAACACGATAACATATTATCAAAATCATGAATATAATGAAATATCATCATCTCTATGATTGCCTCTAGGGCATATTTCCAACACAAATTTCCTCGTACTTGCAAGCGATCAGCATGGTGGAAATGCCGACCAGCTGCAGCTCCCTTCGCAGCACGGGCTGCATCGAGAGGTGTGAGGACCCCGGATTATTGGGCTTGTAATGCTTAGTCACCAATTGACTCTAGCATCACAAACAAAATAACCCGTGTCTTCGAGACATGTATACTTCCCAGAAATGCAGTATACACACCCCTTTACAAAATTCATGCATCAATTCCATTCATTCACATAGACCCGAAGCACAACAACAAACCAGAAGTAAAAATACATAAAGGATAGTTATTACAAAAGAGAGGCCAACCGGCCAAATACCCATAAATACAAGAATTTAACAGCGGAAGCAAAAGTGCCATAAGATGGCCATAAACAAAAGAGCCAATCAGTGTGCCTTTAACCCACAAGGCAACCGACCGGACCGCCAAGCTAGTCGTCGAATCCACATCACATTTCACAAAAGTGAGGCCCTTGGGACTCACCTTCCTCCTCTGCAACAAATAGTTAAGCAAGGCAAATGAGTACAAAAATTGTACTCCGCAAGACTTACGTGTAGAATAACAAATCTATACATATGCTATATCCAAGCTTATTTAAGTGGAGGCTGTATGTTCCATTTTCAGCACAAAGCAATCTCTATTTGCAATAATGTAGTACATTTAAAAGCAAGTTGACAAATCTGTTTTTAATGTTCAAATAACCGTGAATGACAACAATATAATAGTAGATAGATGACAACTACAATCCTGGAAGTGACTAACCCATTAGTCACCACAACAATAGCATGAATTACCCATTCATACCAACCATGTCAAATTTTAATTTAAAAGGTTGAAGTCTAGTTCTTGCACGACCTTACCAAGCATGTCCATAACCTAGGACGAGGCTATTCGAATAGTTTTATACCCTGCAGGGGTGTACCAATGTACCCACACGCCAGACCGCCCTTTTGCCACATGATTAGCACACTTCCTTTGGTATGCCGGCACAGCTAAGTCCTACGAGACATTTCCAATATTGTGTATTAACTACAAGTTGCCCGTATGGATAGAAACCCATACGTTGTGTCGGAGTCATCGTAAAGCCTCGGTCAACTACCCATCGCAGGTAAAGCCTTGGACAACTACGATGCCCCTCGAGGTGGAGAGCCTACCTGGAATCTCCACCACCGCACACCCAATACAAGAACACATATCCTTTTTCACACAACGCACACAACCCCCTCCTGCGACTCGGAGATAACACACGCCAAAGTACTTAGTCAAGAGAGGTCCCATATCCCTCTCGCGTGGTTAGCACGCAAAAGCGCTTGGCTTAGTGACACAAGTAACTCGGTCCTTGATGACCTAGGCACCATTCCATTCACACCAACAGATCACACCAACATACCATTGTGCCCAAGCCTAAAATAATTTTATTTTCAGTTTTTGACTTTACAAAGTAACAAAGCACAAGTGCTGGACATAATGGAATAATAAATAGATGTGTGATCAAGATCATCGACTAAAATCGATGATCGCCCATTACTACCGAAACTAAGCATTTCTAAGCAATTTCAATTTGCAATCTACTAAGTGACAAGAGCTCATCCATCGAACTCAAATCACAGCAAATACCCTAGGCTCATGGTAGTAGAGGATAATCAATTCCTACAGATTATGCAACTATAGGATACTAACCATAATTTAACAACACAATAGCAATGCATACATACAAGTTGAAATCAATATATTAGACTTGAAAAATATTAGGATTAACATGATCAAACTGCTTGCCTGTGTGCTGTGGGTCAAGATGTTGCGGAGGATCACTTATGTTATCAACGTGCTCATCGGAACCTAACGAGAAAGCGAAAAAGAACCGATAAGAACGAAGAAAACACAAGGACTCAACAGCAAACTTTCTCCAAATGCTCTGAAAATTTTATAGTAGCAAGAGTATGATTTATAAGGAATTTAGCAACAAGAACCAATTGATTTGGATTCTTAATACAAAAGATATGAGCAAAACAATTTTGCTCAGCCTTAAAAATCAAAAATGCTACTATTCATTGCACTAACATTTTAGCAGAATTTTTTGGAGATATACTGAGGTTAGAATCATTTTTAGATTAAAGTTTAGTTAAAAATATAACTAACAAAATTTGAACCAACCGAAAAGGAATTAAAATAAATTAGTTATGCATTTTACAAGTTACTACATTTTTCAGTTAACATATAATCTTTTCGGGAAAAATCAGAATTTAAATCGACGTGGACGAACTTGGATCGTTGATCTTGGATCCAACGGTCCGAGTTCACTGGTTAACGCGCGCACGCGCGATTCACAAACCCTAAACGCTAACCGTCGGATTTGGATCCAACGGTTCACGTGGATCGGGACGTTCGGACTGGTCCGAACGTTCACACGCACATGAGCCGTTGATCTTGGATCCAACCACCCACGCGGACTCGAATCGGGACTATTGATCTTGGATCCAACGGTCCACAGATCAAGGCGCGCGATTAATTCAAACTCTCGCGCGATCCTGGGCCATAGATCTAAGGATCGACGGTCCACATCGACTCACGTTCAAACATTTATCCCTGTTTTCATCCAACAAAACGACGGAAAGAAATGGTTGTCGCCGGCGACTCTGGCCGCGGTGGTGCGAGCAAAAGCCCAAAATGGGTTCCTAACAACCTTGCGCACCCAATGGTACCAGTGGTTTTGGTCATGGTGGTTTAGAACGCCGCAAGTTTGAGATGACCGAGATGACTCAAAATGACCGAAAACGAAAAATGCAAATGAGCTCAGCTGCGGTTCAAGGAAGCGGGCGCCAAGCAACTAGGGACTAATAAGAAGTTACCTGAGCCCAAAGAAAGCACAGAGAAGGGTGGAATCACACTGAAGAGAGATGCGATTTTACCAAAATGGGGAAATCCGAATTCACCCAACCACGAACGAAAAGAACCAAATTGAGTGAGGGTTAAGCTTCAGAGAGTAAAGGTGGAGCAGAGGAGCAAAATTGAAGGAGAAAGCCCTCATTGCATCGCCTTCACCGAAGCTCCAAACTCAACAATGGCGGCCGAATGGATTTCGAATGATTGCAGCTCAACCAAGCTCATGAGTGCTAGCTGGAGTTGCGGAAGTGCTAAAGGAAGCCAAGGGTGAAGCAATGGACCTTAAATAGCTGAGAATGGCAGTGTGCAACGGCGATATTGCTCTCGGGTCAACACTGCCATTAGAGCACGCGAGAGCAACGGGAGCAGTTGAAGCATGGACTTCTGAGGGAGGAGCACGACGAGCATTTAATGCGCACAGAGTTAGCCGTTTAAAGGTTACCCCAGAGGTGACTCCACGCTGCGTTCTTTCTCCTCTGCTCATCCCATTGCCAGACTCAACGCGCGCGCGGAACTGAGGAAGGAGACGACGTTTCCACCGTCAGATTGAAATCGAACGGTTCAAAAAGAACGGGTGATTATAACGATTCGATCGCTCGCTCAAACCTGGGCCGTTGATTTGGATCTTACGGTTCACGTTGCGCGAGGTGTTCGGATGGTCCGAACATTCACGCTATCGTGGGCCCTCGATTCAGGATCCAACGGTTCAAATGGATCGGCGCGCTCGAATGGTCCGAACGTTCATGCGATCGTGGGCCGTTCGATGCCGATCCAACAACTCACAACACTCGCGCCCAAACGACCGAGACGATGCATTTAGTTGATCGAACCCAGTCCAGTGGCTCGAGCCCGAGTCTGATTCGAACCCAATGAACAGTGAAAACCAGTTAGGATTTGAATTTAAACATCTGATTTTTTTGAGGAATTGTTTAAGGTAGCAAACAAGCTTCAAAAATCATAAAATTTTAACTGGATGCTGCTGACTGCAGGATGAACCTCACATAAAATTTCAGAGATTTTTATGTACTGCATTTTTCTCCAAAAATTCGAGAAGGTGAGAAGTAGGTGTAGGACCGAAATGGCAACAGAGGTGAGGTGAATGATGCCTTAAAAATTAAGATCCTCCCCTGTAAAGTGTCCACACAGCAATCCAAAACCCTCTGATAATCAAGATACGAGAAGTGAATCAAATCCAAGAAGTTAAACAAATCTGGGCGGTTCTGTCTGAAATCGGAAGTTCCGATTATCCCAGCGGTAGTTCCGGTCTTCCACGCGGAAGTTCCCAAAATTCTGGGCTGCTCTGTCGACAATCGAAAGTTCCGGTCTTCCAGAGCGGAAGTTCGCGTTGTTCCGATTGTCCTGCATGTAAGAACAAAGACGCGTCCGGAAATTTCCAAAAATCCGAAATACTCAAAAATTGCTGCTCTTCTCGGGTCAAGTCTCACAGGACATCACCCTAAACAACACCTTGACCTCATTGAGAAGGAATCGCAGACAAAGATCCATTAATCAAAGCAAAATTGGATTTCTTGAATATTTGGCAAGAAAGATCAAAAACTTGAAATTCGCATGATTCTTGGATTCTTGAGTGATGAAACTTTGAGGGTAGCTATTTAATAGCCTATAGATTCAACATGCCAAGTTTCATGCCATCTCAAGAAGGGAAATAAGATTTTCATCTAAGACCTAGGTACGGGAAGGAAGAACAGAGAAAACCAAAAACCAAGAATTAAGATTACAGTTGATTTGCTCTTGGGAAAAGTCGATCAAATGATCTTGTGGCATCATCCCAACCAAGAGCAACCCATTTTGGCACTTCCCAACAAGAATCAAGCTAAAAACCAAAATCTCAAGAATCAAGCCTTAACGAGAAAATAAGAACAGAGACATGAACAGGAAGTAAACAAGAGATTTTTCATTTCTTGCACTGATGGATTACAGAGACACACACAGAGGAATGATTCCAAAGAACTCAATACATTCTCTCCCTCTCCATCTCAAGAACACACACGCAAAACAAAATGAGAAAGAGACCCAGGAGGTCAAGAAGAGAGAGACACACACACAAACATCTCTGCTCTCTCTCCCAACAACTAAAGCCTAAAGCCAAAACAAACTCTCAAAGCCACTTTTGACTCTAGCAAACCCTAATACACTCTCCAAAAGTCACCAAAACAACCAGGCCTTCACCTATATTTATAGTCGTTGGCTAACGGGTCTGCAACCCGTTACGCCGGCTAAACCCTAACGGATCCCGCTTCCACTTGTGCCGCCTTGCGAAATTACCCTTTCGCCCCTCGTGCACCTTTTGGAAGGTCCCGCATTCCTTGTTGTCCACGACTCGCAACCACCTCGAGTGCACGTCGTCTTCGACACGCCTTGACCGTTCTGACCTCAACGCCGCCTGCGTCTAGTCCGGTCTCCACGTGTCTCGCCACGACTACCGACGCCCGCAACCAAAGACGCATAAGAAACACATCACATAGCATTGCTCTAGATACTAGAATCAACATTTGCATTAAACTCAAAACCATTCATGAATCACACAACTCAAAATCAAAAACTATGCACTCACTGCTCAGTTCTGCGCACAAACGGAAGTTCCGATTTCTCCAAGGCGGAAGTTCCGAAGATCGGTACTTCCACATACCCAGGGCGGAAGCTCCGCACATTACCAAATCACAACACACTGCTCAGGTCAATCGGAAGTTCCGCTTTCCAAGGGCGGAAGTTCCGATGATCGGTACTTCCACATACCTAGGGCGGAAGTTCCGCACAGAACAGAAACAAAGTAGCAGTGAACCAAATCACAAACTTGTCAACAAAAGTGTCAAATACTCATCACTCACTTAGGGACACCTCTCACATGGTCTCTCAATCTCCCCCTTGATGAGTATATTGACAAACACCGAAAAAAACATAAAGTTGAGTTTGTGGTGATGATCAAACACGTCTAAACTAGGAATCAAGAAAGCTCAAGACCATGTTTGACAAAAGAGAAAGACTGGAGCTAGAAATGAAAGAGCAAATTTTTCTTTAAAGCTCTAGAAGACTTTTTCTCTCCAAAATTCTCCCCCTTTTGGCAATAAACACATCAAGATGCATGAAAGCGAGAAAATGACTATATGTTATTCATTTTAAGCATTTGGAGCCATGAAGATTATCCAAAATGACCATTAGAGTATTACACCAAGCCATAACACATAAGAATGCTTTCAAGATCATGACAATTGATGTATAGAGTAGCTAAACAAAGGAAGGCATAATCTGAGAATTGGTCCAATTTCTGAGCATGTCAAATCAACCAAGATTATAGTCTAGCTAAAGGTATCCAAGGATGATACAAGCCATGTCAAGTACTCTAAGAGGAACCAAGAAGCAAATATTGAGCAGTTTAGAGAGTTATCAGTTTTAAGAATGACTCATTTGATCAAGTACTTGGTCTGTTTGAAGATAAGCAAAATTAGCACATTTTTTCTTTTTCTCTGAAAATCAAATCTTAGTCATTTATGGCTTTATCTTAGTAAAGCATGCGATCACTCCGAGCAATCTTAAGGAAGTGATCTTAGTGTTGGAAATATGCCCTAGACTAGGAGCCATCCACAATTGCCTCCTAAGCTTCAACCATTTGGATTAGCAATTCTTAACCATGTGCTAGATCCCAATAATGTGGACCTTTTATGGGGTTGGACCACGATCACTTATGGTTCTCTCTAACAACGCAGACCTAAGATTGTCGCACTTGAGATGTGAAGTGATCTTAGGTCATCATGTCAAGACTGGGATTTGCCCTCTACCCGAGTTCATGCCTAGTGCAATGGCAAGGGATTCCGGATCTCATGAGAAAGAGTTGGTGAGATCAATTTTTAGAGGTCACACAAACCGATAGATCATTTTCACACACTTATGCTTTTGAAGTTTTCCTAGACCAAAGATTTAACGATAAGTCATGCTTTTAGTCGCCGCGCGGAATGAACCTTTGACATAGCCCAATCTAAAGCTCAATAGAGATTCAAGACTCAACCGTGATCTATAATCGCACTTGGTTTACTACTTGACATGGCATCCAAGACTCCCCCGAATCATAAAGGAAAGATAATCTTTTTCACACAAAATAGATCATTTTTGCTTTTGACCAAAGATAGTCTCAAGAGCCATCAAGATAAAATTTTAATTCAAGTTGAGCAATTTTAGTCACCTTATCATGGCAAAGACTAGACTACACATAAAAAGTCATGATAAATCTAGCAATTTAGCACAGATCATGGCAAGATGTAAGACATTGAAAACAGATCATAAGGGATAATAATCAAGACTCCATGTAATTATATTACGATGCAGAATGAAATGCACGAAAAACCAGATCCCCTTCAGAATGAGATGAACTTTTAATTCAGGTTGAGTTATGACAAATTTAAGAACTAGAAGAACCAAGATGAACTCCCCCTGAACCAAAGGAACAAAAACGAGAAACTGGCAAGAGAAACAGAAAAGGCAGTTCTTAGAGCATAGATAAGATATAGAGGATACTATAGCTCAAACTGATTCTCATCTACCCCACATGATTCTAGGACTATCAGCTGGTCAACTAACACACTAAGGAGCAAACACTATCCCTGTCTACCCAAGGGTGGCCCGACCCTCGCTAGAACCTATAAGAAGAGAGTAAGCTCAACCTAGTGAGAAGAGAAACAGAGAAGAGAAACAGCTAATAAGCAGCATCCTAGAAGCACAAGATAAGAACAAACAGGCTAAGCAACTCGGCAAGAGAACCACTCTAACCTATGCTGGAAGGACTTAAACCCCATGCACCCAAATGCAATGCAACCAGAAAGGAGTAAGAGCATAATAAAATATAAAACAGCAGTAAAGCACAAGCTCCCTCTCACAACAGTCCATAAGGACAAACCACCCCAAGCTCTCCCCGCAGAGCTGAAAACCGAGAGCTGTCCAAAGGCTTGGTGAAGATATCAGCCAACTGGTGGTCACTCTCCACAAACTAGAGCACGATGTCACCCTTCTCTACATGGTCTTGAAGAAAGTGATATCTGATATCAATATGCTTGGTCCGAGAATGCTGCACTGGGTTCTTGGCAATGCTAATTGCAGACGTGTTATCACAAAAGAGTGGAACACGGTCGATCACTAACCCAAAGTCCCGCAGGGTCGAGACCATCCAAAGCACTTGGCTGCAGCAACGTACTCGGCCTCTGCGATGGACTGTACAACACCGGACTGCTTCCTCGAAGACCAAGAGACAAGAGAAGTGCCAATGAATTGGCAAGTGCCAGAAGTGCTCTTCCTATCTATCCTACAGCCAGCAAAATCTGCATCGGAGTAAGCTCTAAGGGATAGACAAGAAGAGGAAGAGTACCAGATACCATAGTCAATGGTAGCTCGAAGGTACCGAAAGATGCGCTTTACCGCCTGGCGGTGAGATACGCGAGGAGAAGCCTGAAACCGAGCACAAAGACACAAGGAGAAATGTATGTCTGGTCTCGAGGCTGTGAGGTACAAGAGAGAGCCAATCATGCTTCTGAAGTCCTTTTGATCAACTGGCTCGCCGTCTTCATCTGGGTCAAGCGAGGCTGTAGAAGCCATTGGAGTTGACACTGGCTTGCCATCACTCGTGTCAAAGCGTCTCAGGAGATCACGAGTGTACTTGCCTTGATGCAGAAAGGTACCTTCCCGAGTCTGTTTGATTTGGAAGCCAAGGAAGAAACTGAACTCGCCCATCATGCTCATCTCAAATTCCGAGCTCATGACATCGGAAAATTGGGAAACAAGAGCACGCGAGGAGCCGCCAAAGATGATGTCATCCACATAACCGACGAGCGTAAGATCGCCATGATGGCAGATGAACAAGGTCTTGTCTATTTTACCCATCTCAAAACCATGACTCAACAGATAGGATTTAATCCTTTCATACCAGGCTCTAGGAGCCTGCTTAAGTCCATACAAAGCTTTGGAAAGCTTGTAGACATGATTAGGGTACTTGGGGTTCTCGAAACCTAGAGGCTGTCTGACATAGACTTCTTCCTCAATAACACCATTGAGAAAGGCACTCTTGACGTCCATCTGGTAAAGCTTGAAACCCTTAGAAGCTGCAAAGGCAAGCAAGATTCTAATAGCTTCAAGTCCGCTCTGAGGGCAATAGTCTCCTCAAAATCGAGACCCTCAACCTGGGAGACGCCCTGAGCTACCAGTCTAGCCTTGTTTCGAATGACTACCCCATCTTCGCTTTGCTTGTTCTTGAATACCCACTTGGTCCCAATGATATTGTGACCCCGAGGGGACTCAACAAGCGACCAGACCTTGTTTCTTTCAAAGTTTTTCAATTCCTCATGCATGGCATTAATCCATGACTCATCAGAAAGACCATGGCAAATGTCTTTGGGCTCAAATGAGGCAACAAAGGCAGAATGGAGACAGAAAAGAGACATGCCAGATTTTGAACGAGTGACTCGCTCAAAAAGATGTCCAATGATTTGCTCTAAAGGATGGTCTTTTTGAATATGTCTAGGAGGTCCAGGGTGAGATGAAGAAGTGGCCTCTATCTCATGAGAAGATGAGATAGGGACAGAGCCACTAGCTTCAGAAGAGGTAGAAGGCATGGGCTGATCTCCTCGAGGTGCGGTGGAAGAAGGCACCTCAAGAGGAGGAGAAAGAACTAGATCGGGTAGACAACCTCATCTCCATCCTCCTCATCATCCACAAAAGTGGACTCGGACTGCTCTAGAGAACCTGAGATATCTGACCTAGTCCCCGGACTGGCCTCATCAAAGATCACCTCACAGGTTTCTACCATTTTGCTAGACTCGCAGCTCCAGACTCTATAGGCACGAGAAGAAGTCGAGTAACCCAGAAAGATCCCATCACAAGATCGTGACTCGAACTTATCTAGGTTTCCAGACTTCAGAATAAAACACTTGCAACCAAACACACAAAAATGCGAGACGCTGGGCTTTCGCCCATATCTCAACTCAAAAGAGGTGTGATGCAAGAGTGCCCTAAGAAAAACTCTGTTTGAAACATGGCATGCAGTGGCGATAGCCTCAGCCCAAAACTTCCTAGGTGTAGAATATTCATTTAGCATCGTCCTGGCCATCTCGACCAAGGTACGGTTCTTCCTCTCCACAACGCCATTTTATTGAGGGACGTGCGGAGAAGAGAACTGGTACTCTACACCTGTCTCACCACAGAAACTCTCAAAGTAGGAATTCTGGAACTCCGTGCCATTATCACTGCGAATTGCTCATAATGCACCTGGGAGCTCAACAGAAAGCCTACTAAAAAGACCACGGAAATGAGTAAACGTCTCATCCTTCGAGGCTAAGAAAAACACCCAAGAGTACCTCGAGAAGTCATCGACCACAACAAGAACATACCACTTCCCTCCTGCCGACTACACTCGAGCTGGGCCAACTGTATCCATGTGGAGCAGCTGTCCTGGTGCATCGGTCATTGTCACTGTGACTAGAGAATGAGAAGCGGCAACCATCTTGCCGTGTCGGCATGGAGCACAAACAAGATCCTTGACCATCTTGAGTTTTGGCCAACCACGAATGAGATCGTGGCCGCTAACTCGGGTCAAATGATCAAATCCTATATGACCAAGTCTCCTATGCCAGAAGGTCAAATCACGGGATTCAGAAGCAATTAAACACCGGAGAGGATCATCAGAAGACTCAGAAAAATCAGCACGAAAGATCCTCCTATAACGAGAAATCCCGCAAACTAGACTACCCGAAGAATCAAAAATTTTGCAATTATTTTTCTTAAAACTCACCTCGAAATCGTCATCGGTGAGCTGAGAGACTAAAAGCAGATTATACTGCAGTTTTCTCACTAAGACAACATCTTTTAGAATAAATGAATCATTAATGCGCACAGTACCTTTAGCGATGACGCGCCCAAACGAAGCATCTCCGAAGGTGATCGTCTCATCACCTGGAGCACGGGCTAGGGAAGAAAACCAACGAGAATCTCCGTTCATATGGCGAGAACAACCAGAGTCTACAAGCCAAACCTTTCCTTCCCCGCCGGGTGAACTCGAGTCAAACAGAGTAAAGTCTCTGATCGGGTGAATCAAAAGTGATTTTTGCACCCAATCCGAGTAACACGCCGAATGATGAAGTAGTCAAGCAAGATCGACCTCTATCTACCCTACGCCTCGCCACTCAACAAGCTAGAAGGTCTGTGTGCGGACTGGAAGCTGGTCAATCCGATCGCTATGGAAGAGCGAGTCGAATGTCGCAACATGTCGATCTCGCCATGGTAGCCATCTCGAAAGGGAAACCGAGATCTACCTCAAACGCATGTAAGTCACGACCAAAGGGAGCATGAGGACGAAAACCAGAAAACACGAAAAAACCAAGTCCTCGATGCTGCCCAAAATCATTAGCTGGAACAAGCCTAGACCTCATGTTGGTCTTAGGTGTACTCAAGGTCTGGGGCTGACCCTGAATGCACCTAAAAGACTCAACACGGTCCCTACGCGCGATCTTGACGCGCCTGAAGCAATGATCAAACAAGTGTCCATCCTTCTGACAGAAGGTGCAATGATACTTCGCCTTCTGAGAGGCCGAAGTTGCAGGTGGAATCACCTTGCTATCAGAGATCCCTTGGACAAGACCTGCCGACTTAAAATTGACTTTCTCAGTCCTAGGCTTAGTCTTGATCACACCTGGTGCTATGGTTCTGAGCACGACAGGTGGATGCTTTCTCATGTCCTCATGGAAATCGTATCCTAGACCCTGATTAAATCTGCAAATCTTAGATTGGTCTAGAATGAGGTTGAGCTTCTTCTTGCCTCCTACAAACCTCTCGAGAGTGTTCATAAGATACTGACACTCCCGAAAGAGAGAGGTGCAAGAAGAGCAGGAGGAAGAAGGAACAACAGAGGATAAGGGAGCAGAAGAAGAACCAACAGCAGAGGAAAGATTGGCTTGTGCATGCACAGCCGACTCTAAGGGAATAGTGCTACTACTAGCCAGTTGGTTAACGTCGCTAGGCATCTCTATCAAACCCTCATGCTTCTTCCCAGCACACACATTACAAGCAGATGGTTGCTTCTCTAGAAGGTCCTTAGTTAGCTTCACACATTTTTCATCCAGAACAATCAATTCATATTTTAGTTTTTCACAGTTATTGCATGGTGAGCTAACAGGGTCCTTAGAAGCAAATTTGGCCAATTTGTTATTGTCATCAACTAGTTCTTGAAACTGTTTGGAGACAGATTCAAGTTCAGCAGTAAGTTTGGGACAATTCACACATGAAGCAATAGGCTCAAGTAGAAAAGCTTGTAATTCAGTAATTTTATGGTCTGCCTGTTTTAAATTCATCTTCAGTTTATTACAGCTTTCACAAATCTCGGGCAGATCAAGCAGCATGGTATAAAGACCTTTAAAAGCATTATCCTTATCCTCACATGAGGTGCAAGAAATAGTCTCTACAATAGTCGATGAAATAGGTGTTACCCTACTCATTTCTAGTGCAGCAAGCATACTAGCATTCTCCACCTTAAGTTTATCAAGCTCAGAAATCAGACTATCATGCGAGGTCCTTAATTTCTCCATGAAACCAATCAAGACACAGCATGTATCACAATCATCATGGGAGGGAGCAGATCTAAGTGAAGTAAGCTCCCGTGATAGTCTATCTACTTTCTTCTCAAGATCAACAACCCTAGCTCTAGATCTAGCATAAAACTTTCCAAGCTTAAGAAATGCATCATTGAGCTGGTCGTAGGAGGGACCTACCTCATCGGAGTCGCTGTAGAGCTCGCTGTCGCTGACGTCGGTTCCGTTGGCCATGAAGCACATGCCGATGAAGTCGTCACCGTCCTTTGGATCTTGATCATCCTTGCCCACGTCGTCACTCCATCTCTCCACGTCACTGAAGTTGATGTCGTCGAAGGCGGTGAGGACGCGATGGAAGTGCTTCTTGGCCTTCCCAAAGTTGCGGAACTTCTTCTTGCCTTGAGCAGGTGCTGAGGGCTTCGTATTGCGGTTCTTGTCGATGTAGTCGTTCTTGCCCGAACCGCCGTAGTCACCTTTGCCCTTCCCCAGCTTGGGGAAGTTTGCTCGGATGTGGTTGGGGCCACCACACTCGAAGCAAATCACGGGTCCTCCTCTTTTTCCATCCCTCCTTCTCTTGTAAGCATGGGAAAACTTTTGAGCTAGGAGGGCTAACTGCTCATCCGCAAGCTGCTCTAACTGATCATCAGTTATGTCACAGAGAGAAGCAAGGGAGAATCCGCACATCGGCTCAGTAGAAGAAGATCCAGAAGTGGGATCGGTGACTAAGGTCATCGACTGTGACTTCGACCTTCGAGAGACTATGTCAATCTCGTGAGTCTTGAGGCGCGAGTAAAGTGCGTCAAGAGTCAAGGTCGAGAGGTCCGTGGTATCCTTGATGGTAGTCACCTTCATCTCCCAAACACGCAAATCAAGAGCTGCGAGCATCTGACGAGCATTGTCCGAGTTGGGGTATGTGAGACCGACCGTTCAGAGGTTACTCAAAATCTTGTGAAAACGCGCAAAGCACTCATCAAGGGACTCGCCAGCGAGCATTTCAAACTTGTTGTAATCTTGCTTGAACTGGTCCTGTCAAACTGTCTTGATCTTGGTGGTACCCTCATGGTATGCATCGAGGGTCACCCAGATGTCGAAAGCCGACGACAGATGAGAAATGCGATCAAACTCGCTTCGGCTCAAACCCTGGATTATAATGTTCTTTGCCTTTGCATTGGCCTCAACATCGGGCATGTTCCCCACATTTATGTTTTCATCGGCAGGAACAGCGAATCTGACCTTCACCTTCCGCCAGATGGCATACCCCTGAGCCTGGATGTACGTTTCCATTCGGCTTTTCCAGAAGGGGTAATCCAAGCCTGGTTAGGCTTGGTGGAATACTTATCTGTTGCCATGGCTCACAGACCGGTTAAAGATCTATCGAGAAGAGCTAACCAGCTCTGATACCAATTGTAGAACCGAAATGGCAACAGAGGGGGGGTGAATGGTGCCTTAAAAATTAAGATCCTCCCCTCTAAAGTATCCACACAGCAATCCAAAACCCTCTGATAATCAAGAGACGAGAAGTGAATCAAATCCAAGAAGTTAAACAAATCTGGGCGGTTCTGTCAGAAATCGGAAGTTCCGATTATCCCAGCGGTAGTTCCGCGTTGCGGTAGTTCCGGTCTTCCAGGCGGAAGTTCCCAAAATTCTGGGCTGCTCTGTCGACAATCGGAAGTTCCGATCTTCCAGAGCGGAAGTTCCGCACGCGGTAGTTCCGGCGTGTAAACAGCGGAAGTTCCGATTGTCCCAGACAGAAGAACAACACGTGCTGGAAATTTCCAAAAATCCGAAATACTCAAAAAATGCTGCTCTTCTCGGGTCAAGTCTCACAGGACATCATCCTAAACAACACCTTGACCTCATTGAGAAGGAATCGCAGACAAAGATCCATTAATCAAAGCAAAATCGGATTTCTTGAATATTTGGCAAGAAAGACCAAAAACTTGAAATTCGCATGATTCTTGGATTCTTGAGTGATGAAACTTTGAGGGTAGCAATATGCCAAGTTTCATGCCATCTCAAGAAGGGAAACAAGATTTTCATCTTAGACCTAGGTACGGGAAGGAAGAACAGATAAAACCAAAAACCAAGAATTAAGATTACAGTTGATTTGCTCTTGGGAAAAGTCGATCAAATGATCTTGTGGCATCATCCCAACCAAGAGCAACCCATTTTGGCACTTCCCAACAAGAATCAAGCTAAAAACCAAAATCTCAAGAATCAAGCCTTAACGAGAAAATAAGAACAGAGACATGAACAGGAAGTAAACAAGAGATTTTTCATTTCTTGCACTGATGGATTACAGAGACACACACAGAGGAATGATTCCAAAGAACTCAATCCAATCTCTCCCTCTCCATCTCAAGAACACACACGCAAAACAAAATGAGAAAGAGACCCAGGAGGTTAAGAAGAGAGAGACACACACACATACATCTCTGTTCTCTCTCCCAACAACTAAAGCCTAAAGCCAAAACAAACTCTCAAAGCCACTTTTGACTCTAGCAAACCCTAATGCACTCTCCAAAAGTCAACAAAACAACCAGGCCTTCACCTCTATTTATAGCCGTTGGCTAACGGGTCTCTAACCCGTTACGCCGGCTAAACCCTAACGGATCCCGCTTCCACTTGTGCCGCCTTGCGAAATTACCCTTTCGCCCCTCGTGCACCTTCTGGAAGGTCCCGCATTCCTTGTTGTCCACGACTCGCAACCACCTCGAGTGCACGCCGTCTTCGACACACTTTGACCGTTCTGACCTCAACGCCGCCTGCGTCTAGTCCGGTCTCCACGTGTCTCACCACGACTCCGCATCGACGCCCTGCAACCAGCACAGACAAGAAACACATCACATAGCATTGCTCTAGATACTACAATCAACATTTGCATTAAACTCAAAACCATTCATGAATCACACAACTCAAAATCAAAAACTATGCACTCACTGCTCAGTTCTGCGTACAAACGGAAGTTCCGATTTCTCCAAGGCGGAAGTTCCAAAGATCGGTACTTCCGCATTCCCAGGGCGGAAGCTCCGCACATTACCAAATCACAACACACTGCTCAGGTCAATCGGAAGTTCCGCTTTCACAGGACGGAAGTTCCGATGATCAGTACTTTTGCATACCCAGGGCGGAAGTTCCGCACAGAACAGAAACAAAGCAGCAGTGAACCAAATCACAAACTTGTCAACAAAAGTGTCAAATACTCATCACTCACTTGGGGACACCTCTCACATGGTCTCTCAGTAGGGTTGGACCAAACTTTGACTTGCCTCCCAAAATTATCAAATAATTTCTAAAAATCATGAAATAATTCTGAGATGTTACCAAGCCTCCCTAGAACTCAGGAAACACATTTCCATGGGTTTGGCACAAAATCTTTGCCAAGGAGGTTTTTGATTAGCGTCAATTAAAGATTTTGATTTTGATATCCATAATTCCTTTACAAGAATTACAGAAATGATCAAGGGCTTCAAGATGCAAGAAAAGTTTTAATTTCTTCTCATTTTCTTACATTTAAAACAAAAATCCACATTTGGGATGTTACATCTCAATACAAGCTACAGCATCATAAGAATAACAATCAATATACATCGCTCCTCATAACTCTAATTATACTCGAAAGTCCGATCACCACAAACCACCCCATTCTGGATTCTTTATAAAATTATCCACATTTTCTTAGATTACGAAGACTTCTAATTAAATCATCTAACCCTCCGTATTTAGCTCGCCCGCAGCCGGTCTGTCCGCTTAGAGGCAATCTGGACAGCAGTCTTCTAATTTCATAACTTCTGTTTTACTCAGCAAAATTCGCGTTCTCAGATCCTACAGAACCATTGGACAATTATCTACAACTTTCATGTAGATCAAAAACTCTAATTAAGCACGACAATCATAACTCTAATTATACTCGTCCGATTGACGTAAAGCCAACTCAAATTGTAAATGACCTCCACCCCAAACATACCACGTTACGCTTCTTAATAACGTACCGAAAAGCTACCCATTGCGGTCCGGTTACTAAAAAGCGTAGTCTAGTCCAAATGATATCCTAAACATTATTCAACTTCTAACATGTCCAGTGAACTTTTGACTCGAAAGTCCGATCACCACAAACCACCCCATTCTGGATTCTTTATAAAATTATCCACATTTTCTTAGATTACGAAGACTTCTAATTAAATCATCTAACCCTCCGTATTTAGCTCCGAAAGCCGGTCTGTCCGCTTCGGAACAGCAGTCTTCCTAATTTCATAACTTCTGTTTTACTCAACCAAAATTCGCGTTCTCAGATCCTACAGAACCATTGGACAATTATCTACAACTTTCATGTAGATCAAAAACTCTAATTAAGCCATTTACTATTTTTAACAACTGATCTACCAAAACAGCGCTTAAAGACGATAACCCTAAAAACAGCGGCCTTCCGACAATCATAACTCTAATTATACTCGTCCGATTGACGTAATAAAATATGCTAAAGAAAGATATCGAAAATATCTACAATTAACTAGTAGATGGTGTTTCCAAATTTTGCCATTAAGATGCCCGAATAAATCGTACAATATAACAGCAGGTTAATCAAACCTATTAATCGACCCCTCAATTTAACCTCAAATTATAATCCCTAATTACCCTAGAAAACAGAGAAACGAACATTGCATAACGTTATCCACCAGAATCCGGATCTCTGCTTCTTTTGGTCTAATCTTTCCTTCTACCACTATTGAAACATTCACGTAACCATATACAATCAACAATACTCAATTACCTTAGTGATGAGCAGCGCAATAGAGAAGCTAATTAGCAAAGACTTGCGTTACGGCAGCGTATCGATCGCTTGTCGGCTCGTGCCTTCGCAGCGTGAGAGCTGCGCAGGATGCTAGCCCTCACCGCAACGATGCAACAAGAGAAAGGGCAAGCGACCGACGCCGCAGAAATCCTGAGAAAAGAAAAAACCTCCCCACTTACAAAAATCTCGCCCCGAGATTTGGCTCACTCGGAAAGAAAGATGGATAGTCAGCGCGGAGACGATCTTCCCTCTCCCAAGTGGCCTCATCCTCAGAATGTTTCGACCACTGAACTTTAAGGAATCAAATGGTTTTATTCCTTGTTCTTCGTTCAGCCTCATCAAGTATGCGAACAGGGTGCTCGCTATAGGTCAAATCCTCTTGGACATCGAGAGTTTCCAACGGAGCTTTCTCAGTTGGGACACGAAGGCACTTCTTTAGTTGGGACACATGAAAAACATCATGTACCCCCTCCAGTGCAGCTGGCAATTCCAACTTATAGGCAACATCTCCTTTCTTCTCGATAATACGGTAGGGACCGACATATCGAGGAGCTAACTTGCCCTTGACGCCGAAACGCTGATGGCCCTTCAACGGAGAGACTTTGAGATAAACAAAGTCATTAGGCTCAAAGCTCAACTCACGCCGACGGCGGTCCGCATAGCTCTTTTTCCTGGATTGAGCTGTGCGTAAGCGATCACGAATAAGCTAGACTTGGCTCTCGGCCTCATTGATTGAGTCCGGGCCAAAGAAAGGTGTTTTGCCGGCCTCAGACCAATTCAACGGGGTTCTGCACTTTCTCCCGTATAAGGCCTCGAAAGGTGACATACCGAGACTGGCCTGAAAACTGTTGTTGCAGGAAAACTCGTCAAATGGCAAGCATTTCTCCCAATTCTTTCCATAGGAGAGGACACAAGCACGAAGCATGTCTTCCAACACTTGGTTGACCCGCTCAGTCTGGCCGTCAGTTTGAGGATGATATGCTAAGCTGAAAGAAAGGCGAGTTCCCATAGCCTCTTGCAAACTTTGCCAAAAGCGAGAGGTGAAAAGAGAACCGTGATCAGACACGATCGTCTTAGGTACCCCATGTAAGCTCACGATGCGGGCAATGTAGAGATCCGCCAAAAGACCTACACGGAGATTCGTCTTGACTGTAAGGAAGTGCGCCACCTTAGTTAGCCGATCAATGACAACCCAGATGGCATCATTGCCCTTTGAGGTACGAGGCAGACCGATGATAAAATCCATCCCGATCGAATCCCACTTCCATTTAGGAATAGGCAAAGGTCAAGCGATCCCCGCTGACGCTGATGCTCAGCCTTGACACGACGACACACGTCGCACTCGGCAACGAACTTCGCAATCTCCCTCTTCATTCGGGTCCACCAAAATCCCTAACGGAGATCTTGATACATCTTTGTGGCCCCGGGATGAATTGACAAAGGCGAATCATGGGCTTCGCGGAGGATCAAATTCTGCTCATCCTCAGAGAAGCACTTGACTGTTCCGTTCTTGATATTTTCCTTGATGCTGTTCACTCCAACATCTGATCGTTGAGCGATCTTAATCCGATCCACCAAGGTTGGTTGCACAACCAGGGTAGCGAGGGAGCCATGCTCAACCAAACCTAAGTTGAGATACTGGAACTCCTCCAGAAGAGTGGGCTGAAGCTCCTTGAGCAACAAGGCATTGGAATGCGCTTTACGACTGAGCGCATCGGCAATGACATTAGCCTTGCCCGGATGATAGTGAATACCCATATCATAGTCTTTGATCAACTCCAACCATCTCTTTTGCCTGAGGTTCAGATCTGGTTGGGTGAACAAATACTTTAGGCTTTTGTGATCCGAATACACTTCGCAACGATTACCGGTTAGGTAATGTTGCCAAATCTTAAGTGCACGAATCACAGCAGCCAATTCCAAGTCATGGGCAGGATAGTTGAGTTCATGAGGTCTCAATTACCTTGATGCATAGGCCACTACCTTGCCTTCTTGCATAAGGACACAACCGAGTCCTCGACGAGAAGCATCGCAAAAGACATCGAAGCTTCGATGAATATCCGGAAGAACGAGAACGGGAGCAGTGGTCAAATGCTTCTTCAGTACTTGGAAGCTTTCCTCGCAAGCATCAGACCACAAGAACTTCTTGTCCTTGTTGAGCAACTCCGTCATCGGCTTCGCGATCTTGGAGAAATTCTCGATAAAGCGACGATAATATCCCTCTAAACCAAGAAAACTCCGCACTTCGGTTACCGAAGCAGGCTGACTCCATGAAAGGACATCGCTGACCTTGCTAGGATCAAGGGCTACGCCTCCTGCTGAAAGAACATGACCCAAGAAGGCCACTTCCTTCAACCGAATCGCGACTTGTCAACTTTGCATACAGCTGGTGCTCACGAAGCTTGCCTAACACAAGCCTCAGATGCTCATCATGTTCCTCATCGTTCTTGGAATAGATAAGGATATCGTCGATGAAGACCACGACAAACTTATCCAAATACTCCATGAATACCGAATTCATGAGGTTCATGAACAAGGCAGGAGCATTGGTTAAGCCAAATGACATGACGGTGTACTCATACAATCCGTAGCTAGTAGAGAAAGCTGTCTTTGGAATATCTTCAGGTCGTATCCGAACTTGATGATATCCCACTCTCAAATCAATCTTGGAGAATACTCGAGCTCCAGTTAACTGATCAAAGAGATCATCAATGCGGGCAATGGATACTTGTTCTTTACCGTGACCTCATTAAGCGGACGGTAATCGACACACATGCGTAAAGTATTATCCTTCTTCTTTACGAAGATTGCAGGACAACCCCATGGAGATGAGCTAGGGCGGATGAAGCCTTTCTCTTGCAGCTCACCAAGTTGCTTCTTCAACTCCACCAACTCGTTCGCTGGCATCCGATAAGGTCTCTTTGAAATCGGGGCGGTACCGGGAAACAACTCAATGACAAACTTGAGGTCTCGAACTGGTGGCATCCTTGGAAGATCTTCAGGAATGACATCAACGAAGTCACAAACTGTTGGGACTTCACTAATATATAGACCGGGCTTCGCTTTCAGCGCGAAGAGATGCGGACCTAACAGCTTTGGCGAAAAGCGAACCTGCTCACCGGAAAGACTAGATAGAGAGACACACTTCTTAGCGCAATCGATTTGTCCCTTATGCTGAGACAACTAATCCATACCAAGAATTACATCTAGACTTGCTGAATGGAGAAGGATAAGATTCGCGAAGAATCTCACTCCCTCGATCTCAATTGGAACATCCCTACACTCAGATTCAGCTCTCAACTCTGAACCCGGAGAGCGAATGAGCAATGGGACCAACAATGGAGTAAAAAGGAGCTCACTAATAGCAGCAAAAGACTCAAAAATAAAAGAATGAGATGCTCCTAAATCAAACAAAATGGTAGCAGAATGAGAGTTAACAAAAAGTGTACCCAGCACGACGTCGGGTGCCTCCTGTGCCTCCTCCGCTGAGATGAGGTTGACGCGACCACTACCCACACCTTGGGTAGCAGGGACTATCTTCAGGTCCTGTGAAGAACCACCTCCTTACCCGCGTCCTCCATTAGGACGAGGGGCTGCTCCGGTCTTCTTAGGGCATTGGTTCGCATAATGCCCCTTCTGATGGCAGGCGAAGCAAGTGACTCCAGCAATGGGTTATGGGGCCACCTGGCGACTCGCAGTGCACGTTATTGGGGCACACCACGAAGGACGAGGCAGTCTTGACGGCCTCGGGTGCCAAGCTCACGATGTGACCCCTGAGACTTAGTGAAGCGGGGATAGCTGGCCCTAGAGGACTTGTGGGCCTCCCACTTACGCTTGCGGGAATCCACAAGCGCTCTCCCTGAGTGCTCGGCGACGATGGCCTTGTCCACCAAGGTCTGGAAATCAGGGGAGTCGACGATAGATAGCTTGTCCTGCAGCTCCTCGGACAAACCATCCTTGAACTTCTCTTGTTTGGCCTCATCAGTGGCCACCTCTTCCGGAGCATAACGAGCTAAATGGTTGAACTCATAGAGATACTCCGTAACTGAGCAACGCAATTGTTTGAGCGACAAGAACTCATTCTTCTTCAGCCTCATCAAGCTGGAAGGAATATGACTCCGACGGAAGGCAGTGCGGAACTCCTCCCAGGTGACGATGTGGCCGTCAGGCTGCATGACGAGAAAGCTCTCCCACCAAGACAACACTGCACCCTACAGCTGGTGCGATGCGAACAGTGCCTTCTCGTGCTCCTGGCACTGCGCTATGCGAAGCTTCCACTCAACCAGACGAAGCCAATCGTTTGTGATGGAAACGAGGTGTCCGATCTTTCGATGAGATTGATAACTATCGATTTTGGTGGCGGTGACTCTCACGATCTGACTACAACCGTACGACGACGCTTGCGCCTTAGCAATCGCTGAACCAACTCCGAAGTGTTATTGACCTCGCTGGAGGCGTGATCAACCTGAACACGAAGTTCAATCCCTGCGAGCAATCGAATAACTAGCAAGAATAAGACATAGGCAATCTGATATTGCGAATATGAAGGAAGCATAAATTGTATTGCGAATAGCAAAGATGGGATCCCGAAGCTGTCTTGATAGGTGGTCGTTCGACACAACTGAAGAACAAAGTTTGCACAATGGCTAAACCTAAACTCAACGAAATCCGAGTTCAAGCGAGGGAGACGGCGTCCTATATAGGGAAACGACCAGGTGGCGGCCAACGAGGTGGACGACGCCTAGGGTTACAAAGCCCGTGGGCCAAAGTAGAGGTGGCGCAAAGACCCTTCGACTCGGACTACGATACGGACACGGACTCCTTTGATAATTTCGGCCGGCTCGGAGAGAATTTGATGATGAGGTTGGATCCGTTAGAAATTAGACTTGATAAGCTTTCCACGAAGTCCAGAAACGCCCCAAACGGAGTCCGTATGAAGAAGTTATGCCCGTTTAAAGTTAGTGCTGACGCCGTAGTCCGAATCTGACTCCAGAACGAGCCCATCTCGAACTCTTGCTTGTCTTGGACCCAAAGTGACGTGATGATCTCCATTATGCCTTCCATACATCTCCACAACTCCGCATGCCTCTCCATGGTCCTTTCCCATATTCCTAAGCATAATTAAATCACTTGCATTAGGTAGCGGTCTATTCTCAGTAGTATATAATCCTAGGAACGAATTCACCTGATAATTAAGTTGGCGAGCACGAGCTCTGTAAGAGGTCCTTGTAATTGGTTGTGGTTGAGTTGTGTGTGTAGGCACGGTTATATCCATGGTAGGGATGTCCTCATCATCCTCCCTTCTTGCATTTGAGTCGCCCCGACTCAAGCTCATCCTCTTCCCCAAGTATGGCTTCAAATCGCAATGTTAAATGTGGACTAACCCCAAAATCTGCAGCGCCTCAAGCTTGTATGCATTATCATTAATCTTTTCTAACACTTTGAAAGGACCATCAGCTCTAGGCATCAGTTTTGACTTTCTCAATTCGGGGAACCTATCTTTTCTCAAGTGCAACCAAACAAGATCTCCTGGTTTAAAAGTTATATATTTTCTCCCCTGACTATCGGCAAGTTTATATTTAGCATTCATGCGCTCTATATTCTCCTTGGTTGTCTCGTGTATTTTTAAAATCAGTTCAGCACGTTGTTTTGCATCAAAGTTCAATTTCTCTGAAGGTGGGAGAAGCATTAAATCAATAGGAGCACGAGGCACAAAACCATAAACAACCTCAAATGGGCACATTTTTGTAGTAGAATGCAAAGAACGATTATAAGCAAACTCAATATGAGGCAAGCATTCTTCCCACATTTTTAAATTCTTTTTCAACACAGCCCTAAGCATTGTAGATAGAGTTCTATTCACAACTTCTGTTTGTCCATCAGTTTGAGGATGACAAGTAGTAGAAAATAATAGCATGGTCCCCAATTTAGCCCATAAAGTTCGCGAAAAGTGACTAAGAAATTTAGCATCACGATCTGAAACTATAGTGTTAGGCACGCCATGTAAGCGAACAACTTCACGAAAGAATAAATCAGCAATATGGGCCGCATCATTGCTCTTATGACATGGTATAAAGTGAGCCATCTTAGAAAATCGATCAACAACGACGAATATACTATCCCTCCCCTTTTGTGTTCTAGGCAATCCTAAAACAAAATCCATCGAAATATCTTCCCACGGAACGCTAGGAACAGGTAGAGGTATGTACAAACAATGAGGATTAAGTCGTGACTTAGCTTTTTGACATGTAGTACAGCGAGCAACGTAGCGCTCGACGTCCCGTCTCATCTTTGGCCAAAAGAAATGATCATCAATTATATCCTCCGTTTTCTTCACGCCAAAGTGTCCCATCAGCCCGCCTCCATGCGCTTCTCAGAATAACAACAACAAGCGAACGGAGCTAGCCGAATGCATAGCTTGTTAGCTCTAAACACAAACCCATCATTAATGACAAATTTGTTCCATGTTTTCCCTTCTTTACAATTCAATAATACATCTCTAAAATCAGCATCATGCACATATTGCTCTTTAATAGTCTCTAATCCAAAAATTTTGAACTCAAGTTGTGAAAGCATGGTATACCTCCTAGACAAAGCATCGGCAATAACATTCTCCTTTCCCTTCTTGTGTTTTATGACATATGGAAAAGACTCAATAAATTCAACCCACTTTGCATGTCTACGATTAAGTTTACTTTGACTTCGAATATGCTTTAAAGATTCGTCATCAGAATGTATAACAAATTCTTTGGGCCATAAGTAATGTTGCCAAGTTTCTAAAGTTCGAAAAAGTGCATATAATTCCTTATCATAAGCAGAATAGTTCAAACTAGGCCCACTCAATTTCTCACTGAAATATGCTATAGGTTTACCTTCTTGTAACAACACGCCACCTAAACCAATTCCACTGGCATCACATTCTAGTTCAAAAGTCTTATTAAAATCAGGGAGTTGGAGTAGGGGTGCATGTGTTAACTTATCTTTCAGCGTGGTGAATGAGTTCTCTTGTGCGACGCTCCAAACAAATGGCACGCCCTTCTTGGTGAGCTCATTCAATGGTGCAGCGATCGTGCTGAAATCCTTCACGGCGAATGATAAAACCCAAAGAAGTCCTAAAAAGCTTCGCACCTGTGTGACCGTGTTAGGAGTCGGCCAACTCTGTATTGCTTCAACCTTGGCTTGATAACTTCAATTCCCTGTGGAGTAACAACATAGCCAAGAAACGCGACTCGATCGGTGCAAAAGGTGCACTTCTCAAGGTTACCAAATAAACGTGCATCACGTAAAGCATTAAAAACAGCACGTAAATGGTCAAGATGTTGCTCCAATGATTTGCTATATATTAGTATATCATCAAAATAAACCACCACAAATCTACCAATGAAAGTACGCAAAACCTCATTCATTAGTCTCATGAAAGTACTAGGAGCATTAGTTAAACCAAAAGGCATTACTAACCACTCATATAACATGAACTTAGTTTTAAAAGCCGTTTTCCATTCATCGCCTAATTTCATGCGGATTTGATGATAACCACTACGCAAATCAACCTTGGAAAAGACAACAGAGCCACTCAATTCATCAAGCATATCATCTAACCTAGGAATAGGATGACGATACCTAATGGTGATATTATTAATTGCTCTACAATCCACACACATGCGCCATGATCCATCTTTCTTTGGTACCAAAATGACCGGAACAACACAAGGGCTAAGAGATTCGCGCACATACCCTTTATCAAGCAACTCTTGAACTTGGCGCTGAATTTCTTTAGTTTCTTCTGGATTGGTCCTATATGGTGCTCGGTTGGGCAATGATGCACCGGGATTAAATCAATTTGATGCTCAATCCCACGGTGGCAGCCCCGTGGATGTCCTTTGAAAGACATCTTTGTACTCTGCAAAATGTTAGTGACAAAGCAGTGGCAAAGAAGAAGGTATATCCTCAAATAAAAACAATGCTTCTTTGCAAATTAATGCATAGCAAATGTAATTACTAGCATCCAGTTGAGTCATATCGATTTGGTAGCAAGAAAACAAGCACCTTTCAATTTAATTTCTTTATTTTTGTCATGAATGATTTAGGTTCTTTCTTTCTATGTTGCTCAAGCTCTTTTGCTACAATCTGATTTTCGCCTTAGTATTCTCCTTCTCTCTTCTAGCTCTAGCAAGGTCATCTTTAACAATTTGTTCAGAGTCATAGGATGCAAGACAATTTTCTTTCCCTTGAACATGAGAGAGTATTGATTATTCTTACCATGATGTATACAATCGATGATCGTATTGCCAAGGTCTTCCTAATAATAATGAACAAGCTTGCATAGGAACAACGTCGCAATCAACATAATCATGGTATGAACCCATAGAAAAATGTATTCTCACCATCCGTGTTACCTTCAACTTACCATTACTGTTGAACCATTGAATATGGTATGGGTGGGGATGAGGTTTAGTCGACAACGCAAGCTTCTCCACTATATCCATACTCGCCAAATTGTTGCAACTCCCACCATCAACAATTATGCGAATGGAACGCCCTTGACAACGCCCTTGATTTGGAATAAATTATGGCGCGATTACGCTTCGGCATGAGACACTTGAGCACTTAGTACGTGTTGCACTATAATGCTCAAATACTTGTCGGCATCTTCGGCGTCAACATGTTCCTCCTCATGGTTAGATTTATCATCATGTCCTGCAGGGTCATTTGCAAGCATAGCATATGTTTCATCATCTAAATCACTAGCAGAGGAATACCCACCATCATCACGTATAATCAATACACGCTTGCTTGGACAGTCCCGCATCATGTGTCCATAGCCTTTGCAACGATGGCATTGAACGTCCCTCGTTCGTCCTGTCAAAGCAACCGAAGAGGAAGTTTTTGCCGGAAGTTGTGGTGTTGTTTTGGGTGCTTCGAAAACTCTTGTCGCTGAATTTGATGTAGTAGGGCGCTGCTTGTTGTTGGCGGTTAATGGTGGGGCCGCCATAGTGGATGAGGAAAAAGGTGTACGCGTCCATGAATTTGTGCGACCTGTAGAAGAGTTAGATCGTGTTCTCGTCTGGCGTCCCTACAATTCTCGTTCAGCTTTGCAAGCAAGATGAAACAATCTAGTCATGGAGTTATAATCTTTATAATCAAGAATGTCCTGAATTTCACGATTCAATCCTCCCAAAAACCTAGCCATTGATGCCTCCTCATTCTCAACTAACCCACAGCGCAATATACCAATTTGTAATTCCTGATAGAATTCTTCCACAGACTTTGCACCTTGTTGTAAGCGTTGTAATTTATTTAACAAATCACGAGCATAATATGAGGGAACAAATCGATGACGCGTAAGCAATTTTAAAGCCTCCCAAGTGTTAGGTATGTTATTGGGATATTGACGGCAATGTTCTTTCCACCAAATAGAAGCAAAGTCGGTAAATTCACTAGTAGCAGCCCTAACTCGTCTATTCTCGGGAAAATCATGACAAGCAAATTTTTGATCAACACTAGTTCCCAATCTAAATAACTATCGTATCATATTTACCATTAAAAGAGAGCATATTGAATTTAACCTTAGCAAAAGCATCTTCGTGGTCACGCACCTCACGTCGTGGGGTTCTCTTCGCATACCTTGTCGGCTGAAACGCAATTGGCGATGAGCTCGATCGTTGTTGTGGTTAGCTCGCCATCCGCCTCGTAATCACCCACATATTCATCTTGTCCTCTACCGTCACAAAGAGGGGAACGAGAGTCGGCTTGAACAATCTCCTCAAGTCGCGCCATAATACCCGCCAAAGAATTATTAGTAATACCTTGTGCTCTCTCCATCGCAGCGAGCGTTGTGTTTGTCTCAATCTGGGTGCTCTCTAGTTGAGCAAGTCGCTCATTTGTAACTCGACGTCCTCCTCAAGGCCCTCCGACGATGATTCATTTCGCGCGTGAAATGTTGTATGATTCCTTCAGACGGGACCGTGAGATGTATCTTGATCAAGAAACTCTCCGTAACTCGCCATTGTTAGAAAAACACAAGAATATGTCCCTAACAAGAACTAGGGTATGGTGGTTCAAAGTCGCCGCCTCAAGCCTTCTATCGAATTCTCACCAATTCTTACCAAGCACACAGGGCGATCGGCAACCAGGGGTGACAATATGTCTTCAAGATTGGATGGAGCGATTACTGTGTAAAGCTCACCAGACGGTGTAGAAAAGGTGTAGCCGGGAGGGCTCAAGTTTAGTAGCAAGGAGTAGCAATAATCAATTCGAAAATGCAAGTGAAAAATCGCTCAACGCCGGTGGGAGTGCCGCCCTAGGCTAGACCGCACTAGAGACGCGAGCCTAGAACACAAACGAAAACACCGCGAGAAAGAAAATAGATGACGTTGCACACGGAGTTCGTGAGCTCGGAAAAGGATGCCGCCTGCACGGGAACCTTAGAATCACGTGTAGAAGGGCTCACAATTTTGAGCGAATTCGAGCAACTTGATTTTTTCTCGATTCATGGGCCCGCTTTGAGGCCCTAAACGACCTTTTGGGGTCGGAAGCTGCTTTGCGTGTGCACGTGGCTTACGCGATCTGAAAACCCCAGATTTCCCGCACTCTATCTTCTCGTTTCCTTTCCAACGGATCAAGAATCGCCTCAATCGGAGGTCGTATGCAAAAGTTAGCTGTTTCTCTCTCCTCTTTTTTTTATGCCGCGACTCTTTTAATGCGGCTGCCTGTTTTTTTTCCACACACGATGCGGCTGAAACCTACTCCAAAACCAACTCCGAGATCGTGTCCTACTCCAAAACCAACTCCGAGATCGTGTCCTACTCCGAAACCAACTAGGGCAAAGCCTCCCTAGAGATCGAGTCCTCCTCCTTTTCTACCCCTGTGGTAGTTCGAATCTAACTGAACGGTGAGACCAAAACGTGAACAGAACTCGAAACTCTAGAGGAACTAGATACTAGGACCAGCAAAGAACACGACGATGCAACCGAAAGTTCAACAATGCAATGTACTGAAAAAGAAAAATTACGAGGCTAAGACTGGTTTGGACATATTGAACTACTGCTAATTTTTGTTTTGTTTTGTTTTTGTGTACTCTAGGTAAGGAAAAGCAATCTAATCTATGGTAAACTAGAAATTCTCACCGAGCAACCTTGAGCTCTGATACCACTTGATGGAAACGAGGTGTCCGATCTTTCGATGAGATTGATAACTATCGATTTTGGTGGCGGTGACTCTCACGATCCGACTACAACCGTACGACGATGCTTGCGCCTTAGCAATCGCTGAACCAACTCCAAGTGTTATTGACTCACCGAGGCGTGATCAACTGAACACGGTTCAATCCTCGCGAGCAATCAAGAACTAGCAAGAATAAGACATAGGCAATCTGATATTGCGAATATGAAGGAAGCATAAATTGTATTGCGAATAGCAAAGATGGGATCCCGGTCGTCTTGACAGTGGTCGCTCGACACAATCAAGAACAAAGTTTGCACAATGGCTAAACCTAAACTCAACGAAATCCGAGTTCAAGCGAGGGAGACGGCGGCTCCTATATAGGGGAAACGACCAGGGGTGGCGGCCAGCGAGGTGGACGCACGCCCTAGGGTTACCAAGCCCGTGGGCCAAAGTAGAGGTGGCGCAGCACCCTTCGACTCGGACTCTGATACGGATACGGACTCCTTTGATAATTTCGGCCGGCTCGGAGAGAATTTGATGATGAGGTTGGATCCGTTAGAAATTAGACTTGATAAGCTTTCCACGACGTCCAAAACGCCCCAAACGGAGTCCGTATGAAGAAGTTATGCCCGTTTAAAGTTAGTGCTGACGCCGTAGTCCGAATCTGACTCCAGAACGAGCCCATCTCGAACTCTTGCTTGTCTTGGACCCAAAGTGACGTGATGATCTCCATTATACCTTCCATACATCTCCACGACTCTGCATGCCTCTCCATGGTCCTTTCCCATATTCCTAAGCATAATTAAATCACTTGCATTAGGTAGCGGTCTATTCTCAGTAGTATATAATCCTAGGAACGAATTCACCTGATAATTAAGTTGGCGAGCACGAGCTCGGGTAAGAGGTCCTTGTACTGGTTCTGGTTGAGTTGTGTGTGTAGGCACGGTTATATCCATGGTAGGGATGTCCTCATCAGTCTGCATCAAGCGGGTCCTCAGACCTGGAGAAAGTGGGGGCTGGGTGTGAAGAAACTCCGCGAGTCCCCCACGTGGCTGGTGTCCACTCCCTTGCTCGAATCCTGAAGTACCGGTATGGGCAGAAGTGTTGCGCGTGATGACGTCCAGAAGAACCCTCCGGTCTTTTGCTCGGCTGCGCTCGATCTGAAGAAGGACCTCGGCCATAGTCGGAGGAGGAATGTGAGACCCCGGTTTATCCGGCTTGTAATGCTTAACCATCCTTTCGGTCCTAGCATCACAAAGCAGATAATCCGAGACTCGAGACATGTATACTTCCCAGAGTGCAGTATACACACCTCATCACAAAATTTATGTATCAATTCCATTCATCCACATAGAACCGAAACACCGAGTAGAACAGAAGTATTAATAACATTAAACCGAGGCATTACAAAAGAGAGGCCAACCGGCCAACAATAAAAGAGACAACAATAGTTAAACAGCGGAAGCAAAAGTGCCATAAGATGGCTACAACAAAGAGCCAATCAGTGTGCCTTTAACCCACAAGGCAACCGACCGGACCGCCAAGCTAGTCGCCAAACCCGAAGCACATCTCACAAAAGTGAGGCCCTTGGGGCTCACCTTCTTCCCCAGAACAAAAGCAATGGCAAAAGCCGTGAGTACTTTGAATGTACTCGCAAGACTTACATGTGGAATAACAAACCTGTACATATACTACATGCAAGCTTAATCAACAATGAGGTCAGAGGTTTCATTTTAGCATAAAGCAAGTTTTCATTTGCAATAATATAATAGATTGAAAGCAATTTAACAAATCTGTTTTTAATGTTCAAATAACCGAAAGAACAATATTAATAACGGTAAATAGACAACAACAATTCCTGAAGTGACTAACCCAATAGTCACCACAACAGAGTATGAATTACCCATTCATACCAACCATGTCAAGTTTTAAATTTTAAAACAAATGTTGTAGTCTAACTCTTGGAAGACCTCCCCAAGCGTGTCCATAACCTAGGACGAGGCTATTCAATAGTTTTATCCTGCAGGTGTACCAACTTACCCACATGTCGACCGCCTTTTTGCCACATGATTAAGCACACCGCCTTTGGTATGCCTAAGACACTAAGTCCTACGAGACGCTTCCAATATTATGTATTAACTTCGAGTCGCCTGTATGGATAGAAACCCATACGCTGTGTCGGGTCGTGGCCCACCTCGACAACTACCCGTCACTGTAAAGCCTTGACAATCATGACGCCTCGAGGTGGAGAACCTTCCTAAATCCCCACCACCGCACACCCAAAGACAAACACAAGAACACACACTGCTTCACACAAAGACACACACAAAACTTTTCCTCCTGCGACTGGAGATAACACACGCCAAAGTACTAAGTCAAGAGGGGTCCCATATATCCCTCATGTGGTTAGTACGCAATAGTGCTTGGTTTAGTGTAACAAGATGTTCGGTCCTTGATGACTTGGGCACCATTCCGATCACACCCAAAAACACCACACCAACATACCATTATGCCCAAGTCCAAATCAGTTTTCATTTTCAGCTTCTGATTTGCAAAATTAACAAAGCACAAAGTGCTGGACATAATGAAAGAATAATAATTTTTGTGTGATCAAGACCATCGACTAAGTCGATGATCGCCCAAAGCTACCGAACTAAGCATGGCTAAGCATAAAGACTCGTATGCTACTAAGTGACAAGAGCTCATCCAACGAACTCTAATCACAAAGAAATAATCTAGGCTCAAGTAGTAGAGAATAAACAATATCCTACTGATTATGCAACTATAGGATCAACTAACCATAATTTAACACAAAGTAGCAATGCATACATACAGCTTGAATTCAAAATATTAAACTTAAAAAATAATAGGATTAACATGATCAAACCGCTTGCACGCTTGTTATGGGTCAAGATGTTGTCGGGATCACTCTCGGTATCAATGTGCTCTTCTGATCCTATCGAAAGAACCAAAAAGAACCAATAAGGCAAAAGAAACCGAAAAGATCCAACAGCCAACTTCAACAAAAAGCTCTCAAATTTTTACAGTAGAAAGAGCATGATTTTTATGAACTAATGCAACAAGAACCAATTGATTTGGATTCTTGATGCAAAAGATATGGCCAAAACAATTTTGCTCAGCTTTCATAAATCAAAATGCTACTATTCATTAGCAAAATTTTATGGAGCTATACTGAGTCTGAAAACATTTTTAACTTAAAGTCTAGTTAAAAACATAACCAACAAAATTTGAATCAACCGAAAAGGATTTGGAATGAATTAGTTATGCATTTTACAAGTTATCATATTTTTCAGCTTGACAAATAAATCCTTTCGGAAATCGTGAATTAAACGACGTGGTCGAACGAGGAGCGCCGATCAAAGATCCGACGGTCCGCGTCCCAGCGCTTAACGCGCGCGCTGCTGGATTCACAAATCCTAAACGCCACCGTTGATCTGGATCCAACGGTTCACGTGGATCGGACGCTCGGCGGTCCGAACGCTCACACGCATAGGAGCCGCTGATCTTGGATCCAACGGTACACACGGATCGAACCTTTCGGACGGTCCGAACGTTCACTCAGATCCGACCGCTGATCAAAGGATCGACGGTCCACATCAATTCACGCTCAAAACTCGCTACTGCTTTCATCCGACAAAACGACGGGAAGAGAGGATCATCGCCGGCGACTCGCCGCGGCGGTGCGAGCAAGTGCCCAAAATGGGTTGCTAACAAACTTGCGCACCCAATGGAACTAATAATTTTAGCCGCGGCGTTTAGAACGCCGGCAAGCCGTAGATGATGAGATGACCGAAAACGGTCAAAACGAAAATAGCAAATGAGCTCTGCACGCGTCCAACCGAGCGGTGCCAAGCAACTAGGGACTAAAGAGGGGTTACCTGAGCACGGAGAAAGCACAGAGGGACCGAGCCGCCTCGATGAAGAAAAATAGGGCTTTCGGCCGAAAGGGGAAATTCAAAATTAAGTTGCCTCATGGGAAAACCCAAATTGAGTGAGGGTTAATACTCTTAGAGATGGTAAGTAATCGAGGAAGCAAGGGTTTAGAAAGAGAAGGCCCGAGCACCACTTTCACCAAGAGGTTGGAGCTTCAACAATGGCGCCGAGAGCAATTTTTGAAATGGAGCTCGAGCAATGCACTAACAAAGGGTTCGGAGCTCAAGGGTGTTCAAAGGATGCTAAGGAAGCCTCGAGGAGTTTTATAGCCAAGGGGCAAGGAAGAAGCAACGGAAGAAAATGGCCGAACTCGTGTTGAGGTCGATCGAGGGCGACGGAGCACGTGAACTCGAGGAGGACGACGACTTCGAGGCGGTGGGACGGAGCAATAAATGCCGAGTCGTTGGCCAAAAGTCGAGGTGACCCGACGCCGCTACGCCTCGCAATTTTCACCGCCATCGTTGACTTCTACCGATGCCGAGCGAGGAAGACGATAGCCGCCACCGTTGGATTTCAATCGGACGGTTCAAAAGAAACACGGCGATTAGAACGGTTTGAACGCTAACTTGATCCCGGGCCGCTGATTTGGATCCTATGGTCCACGTTATGCGAGGCGCTCGGGCGGTCCGAACGCTGCCTCTTTTCGAGCCGCCGATCTTCGGATGAACGGCTGCAGAGCGAGGGAGGATCGGCGTCCGAACGTCACCTCGAGCGCAGACCGCACGATCGAGATCTAACGGTCGAAATTGAACGCTACCGATGTGGCCGGGTCGGTGCGCTTAGTTGATCCGATCGAACCAATGGCTTGGACCCGAGTGTGACTTGAGTCCAAGGAATAGTAAAAGCTGATTTTGAGTTATTTGCTGAGCTGACTAAGGATAATTAATTGAGATATCAAACAAGCTCCAAAAATTATGAAATTTTAAATGGAGGTTGTGGGCAACAGGAGGAACCTTGTATAAAATTTTCAGAGACATTTATGCACTGCATTTTTCTCTAAAAATTCCAGAAGGCTATTTTAGGAGTTTGACTAATGTTTGACTTGTCTCAAAATTTATCAAATAATTTCTGAAAATTATGAAATAATTCTGAGGTGTTAACATCACTCCTAGGTTCAAAGAAAATTATTTTCAGGGGTTGGGCACAAGATTTTTATGAAGGAGATTTGTGTTGGTGTCCAAATGGTAATTTGATTTTTGATTTCCCATAATTCCTTTACAACAATTATGGAACTGACATAAAAATCAAGATCAGAGAAAAAGTTTTAATTTCTCCTCATTTTTATTACATTTGAAACACAAACCAATTTTGGGATGTTACAAAACCTCCCCCCCTTACAAAAATCTCGTCCCGAGATTTGGCTCACTCGGTAAAGAAAGATGGATAGTTCGCACGGAGACGATCTTCCCTTTCCCAAGTAGCCTCATCCTCTGAATGGTTCGACCATCGAACTTTAAGGAACTGATGGCTCTATTCCTTGTTCTTCGCTCGCCTCTTCAAGGATGCGAACAGGTGCTCCTTGTAGGTCAAATCTTCCCGACATCGAGAGTTTCCAACGGAGCTTCCTCTGTTGGAACACGGAGGCACTTCTTTAATTGGGACACGTGGAAAACATCATGTACCCTTCATGCACCGGCAACGCCAACTTATAGGCAATAACTCCTTTCTTCTCGATCACACGGTAAGGACCGACATATCGAGGAGCTAACTTTCCCTTGACGCCGAAACGTTGATGGCCCTTCAAAGGAGAGACTTTGAGATAAACAAAGTCATTAGGCTCAAAGCTCAACTCACGACGACGGCGATCCGCATAGCTCTTTTGCTCGGATTGAGCCGTGCGCAAACGATCACGAATAAGCGGACTTGACTCGGCCTCATTGATCGAGTCCGCCAAAGAATGGTCTTCGCGGTCTCCGACCAATTTAACGGGTTCTGCACTTTCTCCCGTATAAGGCCTCGAAGGTGACATGCCGAGACCGCTTGAAAACTGTTGTTATAAGAAAACTTCGGCGAATGGCAAGCATTTTTCCCAATGCTTTCCATATGACGTAACACAAGCACGAGCATGTCTTCCAACACTTGGTTGACCTCTCGGTTTGACCATCGGTTTGAGGATGATATGCGGTGCTAAAGTTAAGATGGGTTCCCATAGCCACTTGCGCACTATGCCAAAATCGAGAAGTGAACAGGAACCACGATCGAAATGATCGCCTTCGGATCCCATGCAAACTCACAATTCGCGATATAAAGCTCACTAGGAGTCCCACGCTAAGTCGCTGTCTTGACAGAATGAAATGAGCCACTTTCGCTGCGATCGATGACGCACCCAAATGGCATCATTGCCCTTGAAGTACGAGGCGCACCGGTGATAAAATCCATCCCGATCGAATCCCACTTCCATTCGTGAATAGGCAAAGGTCAAGCAGCCCCGCTGGCGCCGATGCTCGCCTTGACACGACGACATACGCCGCACTCGAACGAACTTCGCAACTTCCTCTTCATTCGGTCCACCAAAATCCTCGACGGAGATCTTGATACATCTTTGTGGCCCCGGATGAATAGACAAAGGCGAATCATGGGCTTCATGGAGAATCAAATTCGCAATTCCATGTCCTTTGGAACCACAAGCGCTGTTCAACCTTACAACACCATGCTCATCCTCGAGAAGCACTTGGTCGTTCCGTTCTTGACATTTTCCTTGATGCGCTTATTCCAACATCCGATCGTTGAGCGACCTTAACCCGATCCACCAAGGTTGGTTGCACAACCAGTGGTAGCGAGGAACCATGCTCAACTGCACCTAAGTTGAGACGCTGAAATTCCTTCGTAAGGGTGGGTTGACATCCCCGAGCAACAAGGCATTGCAATGCGCTTATGATCGAGCGCATCGGCAAGAACGACATTAGCCTTGCCCGGATGGTAGTGAATACCCATGTCATAGTCCTTGATCAACTCCAACCATCTCTTTGCCCGAGGTTCGATCCGGTTGGGTAAACAAATACTTTAGGCTCTTGTGATCCGAATACACTTCGCAACGACACCGATTAGGTAATGTCGCCAAATCTTAAGTGCATGAATCACCGCAATAATTCCAAGTCATGGGTAGGATAGTTGAGTTCATGAGTCCTCAATTGCCTTGATGCATAGGCCACTACCTTGCCTTCTTGCATAAGGACACAACCGAGTCCTCGCCGAGAAGCATCGCAAAAGATATCGAAGCTTCGATGAATATCGGAAGAACGAGAACGGAGCGGTGGTCAAACGCTCCTTAAGTACTTGGAAACTTTCCTCACAAGCATCGGACCACAAGAACTTCTTGTCCTTCTTGAGCAACTCCATCGCGGCGATCTTGGAGAAGTTCTCGATAAAACGCGATAATATCCACTAAACCGAGAAAACTCCGCACTTCGTTACCAAGTAGGTCAACCCATGAAAGAACATCGCGACCTTGCTAGGGTCAACGGCCACGCCTCTATTTGAAAGAACATGGCCCAGAAGGCCACTTCCTTCAACCGTAACGCGCACTTGTCGAACTTTGCATACAAATGATGCTCACGGCTTGCCTAACACAAGCCTCGATGCTCATCGTGTTGCTCATCATCCTTGGAATAGATGAGAATATCATCGATGAAGACCACGACAAACTTATCCAAATACTCCATGAATACCGAATTCATGAGGTTCATGAACAAGGCGGAGCATTGGTTAAGCCAAATGACATGACGGTGTACTCATACAAGCCGTAGCGAGTAGAGAAAGCCGCCTTTGAATATCCTCGGTCGATACGAACTTGATGATATCCCATTCTCAAATCAATCTTGAGAAAACTCGAGCTCCAGCTTAATTGATCAAAGAGATCATCAATGCGGGCAATGGATACTTGTTCTTTACCGCTACCTCATTAAGCGGACGGTAATCAACGACATGCGCAAAGTATTGTCCTTCTTCTTTACGAAGATTGCCGGACAACCCCACTGAGATGAGCTAGGCGGATGAAACCTTTTCTTGAAGCTCATTGTTGCTTCTTCAATTCCACCAACTCGCTCGGTGGCATCCGATAGTGCCTCTTTGAAATCGGGCGTACCGGAACCAACTCAACGACAAACTCTAGGTCTCGAATCGTGGCATCCCCGAAGAGCTTCCGAAAGACATCAATGAAGTCACGAACTGCTGGGACTTCACTAATATCTAGAGCGGCTTCGCTTCAAGCGCCAAGAGATGCGGGCCTAGCAACTTTCGGCGAAAAGCTTAACCCGCCACGAAGGACTAGATAGAGAGACGCACTTCTTGGCACAATCGATGTGTCCCTTATGCCGAGACAACCAATCCATACCAAGAATTACATCTATACTTGCTGAATGAAGGAGGATAAGATTCGCAAAGAATCTCACTCCCTCAATCTCGATTGGGACATCCCTACACTCGATTCACTCTCAACCCCGAACCAGAGAGCGAATGAGCAACGGACCAATAATGGAGTAAAGAGGAGCTTACTAATAGCAAAGAAAAGACTCGTAAACAAAAGAATGAGATGCTCCCAATCAAACAAAACAAGAGTGAATGAGAGTTAACGAAAGCGCACCAAAGACAACATCGGTACCTCCCGTGCTTCCTCACCGAGATGAGGTTGACGTGACCACTACCCACACCTTGGGTAGCGTGGACTATCTTCGATCCCGCGAAGAACCACCTCCTTGCCCGCGTCCTCCATTAGGACGAGGGGTCGCCTCGCCTTCTTGGGGCAATTATTCGCATAATGCCCCTTGTTGTTGCGTAATAGCGGTGACATCCGCACTGCGCGAGGCCTCTCGGCCGACTCGCAGTGCACGTGATTGGGGCACGGCTGCGAAGGACGAGGGGCGGGGCCGACGATCTCTGGGTGTCAAGGTCAAGACGGACCCCGAGACCGCCCAACACGAACGGAAAGAGCTGGCTCGGCCGACTTGTGGGCCTCCCACTTGCGCTATGGAATCCACAAGTGCTCTCCTGCGTGCTCAAGAACGATGGCCTTGTCCACCAAGGCCCGGAAATCGTGGAAGTCAACGATAGATAGCTTGTCTTGAAGTTCCTCGCACAAACCATCCTTGAACTTCTCTTGCTTGGCCTCATCAAGGCCACCTCTTCCGAGCATAACGAGCCAAATGGTTGAACTCGCATGTACTCCGTGGATCGAACGACGCCTTGCTCGAGCGATAAGAATTCCTTCTTCTTCAGCTTCATCAAGCCGGAAGGAATATGAGAGCGGCGGAAGGCAGTACGGAACTCCTCCCAAGTGACGGTGTGGCCGCCAGGCTGCATGGCGAGGAAGCTCTCCCACCAAGACAAAGCCGCACCTCCACCGGTGCGATGCGAACAGCGCCTTCTCGTGCTCCTCGCATCATCGCTATGCGGCTTGCGCCAACCGCACGGCCAATCGCTCGTCAAGCGGTCCTCGACTGAGAACGAGGGGCTGAGTGCGAAGAAACTCCGCTAGTCCCCCACGCGGCTGATGACCACTCCCTTGCCCGGATCCTGATGCACCGGTAAGGGCGGAAGTGTTGCGCGCGATGACGCCCGTAAGAACCTCCTCCGCCCTCTGCACGGCTGCGCTCGATCCAAGAAGGACCTCGCCATGGTCGGAGGAGGAGGAAGATCCTCGTCCGACCACCGATCGCCTTGGCCGCTACGAAAAGGCCCGCCATCCTCAGAATAAGAAACTTTGGTTAAAACTAGACTCAAAGATTAAAAGCCGAAGAAAGCGAAAGGCTAGCGACTAGGGAATGGAATATCACCCTAACCGAAAGCCAAAAACAAGATGTGTATAATCTTAAACTCGCTTATAAAAAGACTCCAAAACGGCAAGGAATCATAAAACTAAAGCTCAACTTCCCAATTCAACTAGCCCGTATTGAATGAACGAGTAATTGATTGAGAAGATAAAAGCGTAAGATTAAGGTAAGATCTATTACCACTAAAGAGCAAGGTTCAATCAATAAAATAGTGTTAGATACTTAGCTAACTAGTATCACATCTTACCCCTTTTATTCCCACAAGTTTTAGTTGATTAAACTCTCATTTTCTACCCCATTAGAAACCATCGAGCTTGTCGTCCGGAAATGGAAGTTGTTTGAGTGATTTTGCATCCAAGCTCCACCAAGTCTTCCATCCTAGAAACTTCAAAATCTGGCACACTTCAACTTGCCAAGCTTAGTGGTCCCATCAGAAACCATTGAGCTCGCTGTCTGGAAATTGAAGCGTGCTGTCCAGATTCCGCATCCAAGCCTCTAGCCGAAATCTTCAGTCCAGAAACTTCAAAAACCCTAAGCACTTCAATTTGCCAAACTCAGTGGTTCCCAAAACCCATTTAATCGATAACACTATCTTTGAAAAGGAGAGGTAAACAATTTTCAAAACTCAAATTAGAGCAAGATGAGAGGAGAAAGCTAAGATAGGTAAGGAATAAAATCTGAGAACTTACTTAAGCTTTCAAAATCATTTGATACTTTGAAAATAATATTTTCCAAAATATCCTAAACGACAACCAGCTTGGGTTACTACGGTCAGTATGGCTCTGATACCAAACCTTGTGAGACCCCGGTTTATCCGGCTTGTAATGCTTAACCATCCTTTCGGTCCTAGCATCACAAAGCAGATAATCCGAGACTCGAGACATGTATACTTCCCAGTCACAAGATACACACTCATCACAAAATTTATGTATCAATTCCATTCATCCACATAGAACCAAACACCGAGTAGAATGTATATTAATAACATTAAACCGAGGCATTACAAAAGAGAGGCCAACCGGCCAACAATAAAAGAGACAACAATAGTTAAACAGCGGAAGCAAAAGTGCCATAAGATGGCTACAACAAAGAGCCAATCAAGGTGCCTTTAACCCACAAGGCAACCGACCGACCGCCAAGCTAGTCGCCAAACCCGGCACATCTCACAAAAGTGAGGCCCTTGGGGCTCACCTTCTTCCCCGCAGAACAAAAGCAAATGGAAAAGCCGGTGAGTACTTTGAATGTACTCGCAAGACTTACATGTGGAATAACAAACCTGTACATATACTACATGCAAGCTTAATCAACAAAGAGGTCAGAGGTTTCATTTTAGCATAAAGCAAGTTTTCATTTGCAATAATATAATAGATTGAAAGCAATTTAACAAATCTGTTTTTAATGTTCAAATAACCGAAAGAACAATATTAATAACGGTAAATAGACAACAACAATTCGAAGTGACTAACCCAATAGTCACCACAACAAGAGTATGAATTACCCATTCATACCAACCATGTCAAGTTTTAAATTTTAAAAACAAATGTTGTAGTCTAACTCTTGGAAGACCTCCCCAAGCGTGTCCATAACCTAGGACGAGGCTATTCGAATAGTTTTATCCTCGCAGGTGTACCAACTTACCCACATGTCGACCGCTTTTTGCCACATGATTAAGCACACCGCTTTGGTATGCCTAAGACAAATAAGTCCTACGAGACGCTTCCAATATTATGTATTAACTTCGAGTCGCCTGTATGGATAGAAACCCATACGCTGTGTCGGGTCGTGGCCCACCTCGACAACTACCCGTCACGGTAAAGCCTTGACAATCATGCGCCTCGAGGTGGAGAACCTTCCCTAAATCCCCACCACCGCACACCCAAAGACAAACACAAGAACACACACTGCTTTCACACAAAGACACACACAAAACTTTTCCTCCTCGCGACTCGGAGATAACACACGCCAAAGTACTAAGTCAAGAGGGGTCCCATATATCCTCATGTGGTTAGTACGCAATAGTGCTTGGTTTAGTGTAACAAGATGTTCGGTCCTTGATGACTTGGGCACCATTCCGATCACACCCAAAAACACCACACCAACATACCATTATGCCCAAGTCCAAATCAGCTTTCATTTTCGCCGATTTGTAAATTAACAAAGCACAAAGTGCTGGACATAATGAAAGAATAATAATTTTTGTGTGATCAAGACCATCGACTAAGTCGATGATCGCCCAAAGCTACCGAACTAAGCATGGCTAAGCATAAAGACTCAGATGTTACTAAGTGACAAGAGCTCATCCAACTAACTCTAATCACAAAGAAATAATCTAGGCTCAAGTAGTAGAGAATAAACAATATCCTACTGATTATGCAACTATAGGATCAACTAACCATAATTTAACACAAAGTAGCAATGCATACATACAGCTTGAATTCAAAATATTAAACTTGTAAAATAATAGGATTAACATGATCAAACCGCTTGCCTCGCTTGTTATGGTCAAGATGTTGTCGGGATCACTCTCGTATCAATGTGCTCTTCTGATCCTATCGAAAGAACCAAAAAGAACCAATAAGGCAAAAGAAACCGAAAAGATCCAACAGCCAACTTCAACAAAAAGCTCTCAAATTTTTACAGTAGAAAGAGCATGATTTTTATGAACTAATGCAACAAGAACCAATTGATTTGGATTCTTGATGCAAAAGATATGGCCAAAACAATTTTGCTCACTTTCATAAATCAAAATGCTACTATTCATTAGCAAAATTTTATGGAGCTATACTGAGTCTGAAAACATTTTTAACTTAAAGTCTAGTTAAAAACATAACCAACAAAATTTGAATCAACCAAAAGGATTTGGAATGAATTAGTTATGCATTTTACAAGTTATCATATTTTTCGCTTGACAAATAAATCCTTTCGAAATCAGAATTAAACGACGTGGTCGAACGAGGAGCGCCGATCAAAGATCCGACGGTCCGCGCCCCAGCGCTTAACGCTGCGCGCTGGATTCACAAATCCTAAACGCCACCGTTGGATCGGATCCAACGGTTCACGTGATCGACGCTCGGCGGTCCGAACGCTCACACGCATAGGAGCCGCTGATCTTGGATCCAACGGTCCACACGGATCGAACCTTCGACGGTCCGAACGTTCACTCAGATCTGGACCGCTGATCAAAGGATCGACGGTCCACATCAATTCACGCTCAAAACTCGCGCTGCTTTCATCCGACAAAACGACGGAAGAGAGGATCATCGCCGGCGACTCGCCGCGGCGGTGCGAGCAGTGCCCAAAATGGGTTGCTAACAAACTTGCGCACCCAATGGAACTAATAATTTTAGTCCGCGGCGTTTAGAACGCCGCAAGCCGAGATGATGAGATGACCAAAACGGTCAAAAACGAAAATAGCAAATGAGCTCACGCGTCCAACTGAAAGCAAAAGCAAGCAACTAGGGACTAAAGAGGGGTTACCCGAGCACGGAGAAAGCACGAGAGGGACCGAGCCGCCTGATGAAGAAAAATAGGGCTTTCGGCCGAAAAGGGGGAAATTCAAAATTAAGCTGCTCCCTGCGGGAAAAACCCAAATTGAGTGAGGGTTAATACTCTTAGAGATGGTAAGTAACTGAGGAAGCAAGGGTTTAGAAAGAGAAGGCCCGAGCACCACTTTCACCAAGAGGTTGGAGCTTCAACAATGGCGCCGAGAGCAATTTTTGAAATGGAGCTCGAGCAATGCACTAACAAAGGGTTCTGAGCTCAAGGGTGTTCAAAGGATGCTAAGGAAGCCTCGAGGAGTTTTATAGCCAAGGGCAAGGAAGAAGCAACGGGAAGAAAATGGCCGAACTCGTGTTGAGGTCGATCGAGGGCGACGGGAGCACGTGAACTCGAGGAGGACGACGACTTCGGAGGCGGTGGGACGGAGCAATAAATGCCGAGAGTCGCTGGCCAAAAGCCGAGGTGACCCGACGCCGCTACGCCTCGCAATTTTCACCGCCATCGCTGACTTTACCGACGCGCGAAGCGAGGAAGACGATAGCCGCCACCGTTGGATTTCAATCGACGGTTCAAAAGAAACACGGCGATTAGAACGGTTTGAACGCTAACTTGATCCTCGGGCCGCTGATTTGGATCCTATGGTCCACGCTTGCGCGAGGCGCTCGGGCGGTCCGAACGCTGCCTCTTTTCGAGCCACCGATCTTCGATGAACGGTTCAGAGCGGAGGGAGGATCGGCGGTCCGAACGCCACTCGAGCGCAGCATCGCACGATCGAGATCTAACGGTCGAAATTGAACGCTACCGATGTGGCCGGGTCGGTGCAGTTAGTTGATCCGATCGAACCGAATGGCTTGGACCCGAGTGTGACTTGAGTCCAAGGAATAGTAAAAGCTGATTTTGAGTTATTTGCTGAGCTGACTAAGGATAATTAATTGAGATATCAAACAAGCTCCAAAAATTATGAAATTTTAAATGGAGGTTGTGGGCAACAGAGGAACCTTGTATAAAATTTTCAGAGACATTTATGCACTGCATTTTTCTCTAAAAATTCCAGAAGGCTATTTTAGGAGTTTGACTAATGTTTGACTTGTCTCAAAATTTATCAAATAATTTCTGAAAATTATGAAATAATTCTGAGGTGTTAACATCACTCCTAGGTTCAAAGAAAATTATTTTCAGGGTTGGGCACAAGATTTTTATGAAGGAGATTTGTGTTGGTGTCCAAATGGTAATTTGATTTTTGATTTCCATAATTCCTTTACAACAATTATGGAACTGATTACAAAATCAAGATCGAGAAAAAGTTTTAATTTCTCCTCATTTTTATTACATTTGAAACACAAACCAATTTTGGGATGTTACAAAACCTCCCCCTTACAAAAATCTCGTCCCGAGATTTGGCTCACTCGAAAAGAAAGATGGATAGTTCGCACGAGACGATCTTCCCTTTCCCAAGTAGCCTCATCCTCGAATGGTTCGACCATCGAACTTTAAGGAATCTGATGGCTCTATTCCTTGTTCTTCGCTCGCCTCTTCAAGGATGCGAACAGGTGCTCCTTGTAGGTCAAATCTTCCCGACATCGAGTTTCCAACGGAGCTTCCTCTGTTGGAACACGGAGGCACTTCTTTAATTGGGACACGTGGAAAACATCATGTACCCTTCAAGTGCACCGCAACGCCAACTTATAGGCAACAAATCCTTTCTTCTCGATCACACGGTAAGGACCGATATATCGAGGAGCTAACTTTCCTTGACGCCAAACGTTGATGGCCCTTCAAAGGAGAGACTTTGAGATAAACAAAGTCATTAGGCTCAAAGCTCAACTCACGACGACGGCGATCCGCATAGCTCTTTTGCTCGGATTGAGCCAGGCGCAAACGATCACGAATAAGCCGGACTTGACTCTCGGCCTCATTGATCGAGTCCGCCAAAGAATGGTCTTCGCACGGCCTCCACCAATTTAACGGTTCTCGCACTTTCTCCCGTGATAAGGCCTCGAAAGGTGACATGCCGAGACTGGCTTGAAAACTGTTGTTATAAGAAAACTCGGCGAATGGCAAGCATTTTTCCCAATGCTTTCCATATGACAGAACACAAGCACGGAGCATGTCTTCCAACACTTGGTTGACCTCTCGGTTTGACCATCGGTTTGAGGATGATATGCGGTGCTAAAGTTAAGATGGGTTCCCATAGCCACTTGCGCACTATGCCAAAATCGAGAAGTGAACAGGAACCACGATCGTAAATGATCGCCTTCGGATCCCATGCAAACTCACAATTACGCGATATAAAGCTCACCTAGGAGTCCCACGCTAAGTCAAGGCTTGACAGAATGAAATGAGCCACTTTCGCTCAAGCGATCGATGACGACCCAAATGGCATCATTGCCCTTGGAAGTACGAGGCAGACCGGTGATAAAATCCATCCCGATCGAATCCCACTTCCATTCAGGAATAGGCAAAGGTCAAGCGATCCCGCTGGCGCCGATGCTCGCCTTGACACGACGACATACGCCGCTTCGAGAACGAACTCGCAACTTCCTCTTCATTCGGTCCACCAAAATCCTCGACGGAGATCTTGATACATCTTTGTGGCCCCGGATGAATAGACAAAGGCGAATCATGGGCTTCATGAGAATCAAATTCGCAATTCCATGTCCTTTGGAACCACAAGGCGCTGTTCGAACCTTACAACACCATGCTCATCCTCGAGAGAAGCACTTGGTCGTTCCGTTCTTGACATTTTCCTTGATGCGCTTATTCCAACATCCGATCGTTGAGCGACCTTAACCCGATCCACCAAGGTTGGTTGCACAACCGTGGTAGCGAGGAACCATGCTCAACCGCACCTAAGTTGAGACGCTGAAATTCCTTCGTAAGGGTGGGTTGACATCCCGGAGCAACAAGGCATTGCAATGCGCTTATGATCGAGCGATCGGCAAGAACGACATTAGCCTTGCCCGGATGGTAGTGAATACCCATGTCATAGTCCTTGATCAACTCCAACCATCTCTTTGCCCGAGGTTCAGATCCGGTTGGGTAAACAAATACTTTAGGCTCTTGTGATCCGAATACACTTCGCAACGACACCGATTAGGTAATGTCGCCAAATCTTAAGTGCATGAATCACTGCAATAATTCCAAGTCATGGGTAGGATAGTTGAGTTCATGAGTCCTCAATTGCCTTGATGCATAGGCCACTACCTTGCCTTCTTGCATAAGGACACAACCGAGTCCTCGCCGAGAAGCATCGCAAAAGATATCGAAGCTTCGATGAATATCGGAAGAACGAGAACGGGAGCGGTGGTCAAACGCTCCTTAAGTACTTGGAAACTTTCCTCACAAGCATCGGACCACAAGAACTTCTTGTCCTTCTTGAGCAACTCCGTCATCGGCTTCGCGATCTTGGAGAAGTTCTCGATAAAACGGCGATAATATCCACTAAACCGAAAACTCCGCGACTTCGCCACATCAAGTAGGTCAACCCATGAAAGAACATCGCTGACCTTGCTAGGGTCAACGGCCACGCCTCCTGCTGAAAGAACATGGCCCAGGAAGGCCACTTCCTTCAACCAGAACGCGCACTTGCTGAACTTTGCATACAGCTGATGCTCACGAAGCTTGCCTAACACAAGCCTCAGATGCTCATCGTGTTGCTCATCATCCTTGGAATAGATGAGAATATCATCGATGAAGACCACGACAAACTTATCCAAATACTCCATGAATACCGAATTCATGAGGTTCATGAACAAGGCGGGAGCATTGGTTAAGCCAAATGACATGACCGTGTACTCATACAAGCCGTAGCGAGTAGAGAAAGCCGTCTTTGGAATATCCTCGTGTCGTGATACGAACTTGATGATATCCCATTCTCAAATCAATCTTGAGAAAACTCGAGCTCCAGCTTAATTGATCAAAGAGATCATCAATGCGGGCAATGGATACTTGTTCTTTACCGCTACCTCATTAAGCGGACGGTAATCAACGACATGCGCAAAGTATTGTCCTTCTTCTTTCACGAAGATTGCCGACAACCCCACTGAGATGAGCTAGGGCGGATGAAACCTTTTCTTGAAGCTCATTGTTGCTTCTTCAATTCCACCAACTCGCTCGGTGGCATCCGATAGTGCCTCTTTGAAATCGGGGCGGTACCGGGAACCAACTCAACGACAAACTCTAGGTCTCGAACTGGTGGCATCCCTGGAAGAGCTTCCGGAAAGACATCAATGAAGTCACGAACTGTTGGGACTTCACTAATATCTAGAGCGGCTTCGCTTCAAGCGCCAAGAGATGCGGGCCTAGCGACCTTCAAAAAGCTAACCCGCCGCTTAAGGACTAGATAGAGAGCGACTTCTTGGCACAATCGATGTGTCCCTTATGCCGAGACAACCAATCCATACCAAGAATTACATCTATACTTGCTGAATGAAGGAGGATAAGATTCGCAAATAATCTCACCCTCAATCTCGATTGGGACATCCCTACACTCAGATTCAGCTCTCAACCCCGAACCAGGAGAGCGAATGAGCAACGGGACCAATAATGGAGTAAAGAGGAGCTTACTAATAGCAACAAAAGACTCAGAAACAAAAGAATGAGATGCTCCTGAATCAAACAAAACAGTAGCTGAATGAGAGTTAACAGAAGCGTACATCAAAGACAACATCGGTACCTCCCGTGCTTCCTCACCGAGATGAGGTTGACGTGACCACTACCCACACCTTGGGTAGCAGTGGACTATCTTCGATCCCGCCAAGAACCACCTCCTTGCCCGCCCTCCATTAGGACGAGGGGTCGCCTCGCCTTCTTGGGGCAATTATTCGCATAATGCCCTTGTTGTTGCTGTAAAAGCGGTGACATCCGCACTGCGGCGGAGGCCTCTGGCCGACTCGCAGTGCACGTGATTAGGCACGGCCCGCGAAGGACGAGGCGGGGCCGACGATCTCGGGTGTCAAGGTCAAGACGGACCCCGAGACTGCCCAACACGAGAACGGAAAGAGCTGGCTGGCCGACTTGTGGGCCTCCCACTTGCGCTATGGAATCCACAAGTGCTCTCCTCGTGCTTTCAAGAACGATGGCCTTGTCCACCAAGGCCCGGAAATCGTGGAAGTCAACGATAGATAGCTTGTCTTGAAGTTCCTCGCACAAACCATCCTTGAACTTCTCTTGCTTGGCCTCATCGGGCCACCTCTTCCGAGCATAACGAGCCAAATGGTTGAACTCGCATGTACTCCGTGGATCGAACGACGCCTTGCTCGAGCGATAAGAATTCCTTCTTCTTCACTTCATCAAGCGGAAGGAATATGAGAGCGGCGGAAGGCGACGGAACTCCTCCCAAGTGACGGTGTGGCCGTCAGGCTGCATGGCGAGGAAGCTCTCCCACCAAGACAAAGCCGCACCCTCCACCGGTGCGATGCGGCGCCTTCTCGTGCTCTCGCATCGCTATGCGGCTTGCGCCAACCGCACGGCCAATCGCTCTGCGTCAAGCGGGTCCTCGGACTGAGAACGAGGGGCGTGCCATCCTGTTACAAGAAACTTTGTTTAAAAACTAGACCCAAAAAATAAAGCCGAAAGGAAGCAAAAAACTAACGACTAGGGGAATGGAATATCACCCTAATCGAAGGCCAAAAACAGCAAGTATATAACTTTAAGGGGATTATAAAAAGACACCAAAAACAGTAAGGAATCACCAAACCAACACTCAACTTCCCAATGCAACTAACCCGTATTGCATGAACGAGTAATTGATTGAGAAAATAAAAATCAGAATATAACGTTAGATCTAATACCACTAAAGAGCAAGGTTAAATCAGCGAAATTAGTGTTAGATACATAGCTAACTAGTATCACATCTTACCCTTTTATTCCCACAAGTTTTCGTTGATTAAACTTTCATTTTCTACCCTGTTTAGAACCTTTGAGCTTGCTGTCCGAAAATTGAAAGATCGCTGCTCAGGTTTTGCATCCAAGCTCCTAGTCTAAATTATCCATTCCAGAACCTTCAAAACCTTGTAGAGGGCAGGCAACACTCCAATTTGCCAAGCTCATTAGTTCCCAAAACCCAATTAAACGATAACAACTATCTTTGAAGAAAGGAGAGGTAAACAATTTTTAAAACTCAAATTAGAGCAAGGTGAGAGAAGAAAGCTAAGATAGGTAAGGAGTAAAATATGAGAATTTCCTTAAGCTTTGTTAAATCATTTGATACTTTGAAAATAAGATTTTCCAAAATATCTTAAAAGACAGTAAGCTTGGGTTACTACGGTCAGTATGGCTCGGATACCAAACTTTGTGAGGACCCCGGATTATTGGGCTTGTAATGCTTAGTCACCAATTGACTCTAGCATCACAAACAAAATAACTCGTGTCTTTGAGACATGTATACTTCCCAGAAATGCAGTATACACACCCCTTTACAAAATTCATGCATCAATTCCATTCATTCACATAGAACCGAAGCACAACAACAAACCAGAAGTTAATATACATAAAGGATAGTTATTACAAAAGAGAGGCCAACCGGCCAAATACCCATAAATACAAGAATTTAACAGCGGAAGCAAAAGTGCCATAAGATGGCCATAAGCAAAAGAGCCAATCAGTGTGCCTTTAACCCACAAGGCAACCGACCGGACCGCCAAGCTAGTCGTCGAATCCACAGCACATTTCACAAAAGTGAGGCCCTTGGGGCTCAACTTATTCCTCTGCAACAAATAGTTAAGCAAGGCAAATGAGTACAAAAATTGTACTCCGCAAGACTTACGTGTAGAGTAACAGACCTATACATATGCTACTGCAAGCTTATTTAAGTGGAGGTCAGATGTTCCATTTTCAAAGACAAAGCAATCTTTATTTGCAATAATGTAGTACATTTAAAAGCAAGTTGACAAATCTGTTTTTAATGTTCAAATAACCGTGAATGACAATAATATAACAGTAGATAGATGACAACTACAATCGTGGAAGTGACTAACCCATTACTCACCACAACAATAGCATGAATTACCCATTCATACCAACCATATCAAATTTTAATTTAAAAGGTTGAAGTCTAGTTCTTGCACGACCTTACCAAGCATGTCCATAACCTAGGACGAGGTTATTCGAATAGTTTTATACCCAGCAGGGGTGTACCAATGTACCCACACGCCAGACCGCCTTTTTGCCATATGATTAGCACACTTCCTTTGGTATGCCGGCACAGCTAAGTCTTACGAGACATTTCCAATATTGTGTATTAACTATGAGTCGCCCGTATGGATAGAAACCCATACGTTGTGTCGGAGTCATCGTAAAGCCTCGGTCAACTACCCGTCGCAGGTAAAGCCTTGGACAACTACGATGCCCCTCGAGGTGGAGAGCCTACCCGGAATCTCCACCACCGCACACCCAATACAAGAACACATATCCTTTTTCACACAACACACACAACCCCCTCCTGCGACTCGGAGATAACACACGCCAAAGTACTTAGTCAAGAGAGGTCCCATATCCCTCTCGCGTGGTTAGCACGCAAAAGCGCTTGGCTTAGTGACATAAGTAACTCGGTCCTTGATGACCTAGGCACCATACCATTCACACCAACAGATCACACCAACATACCATTGTGCCCAAGTCTAAAACAATTTTATTTTCAGTTTTTGACTTTACAAAGTAACAAAGCACAAGTGCTGGACATAATGGAATAATAAATAGATGTATGCTCAAGATCATGGACTAAAATCGATGATCGCCCATTACTACCGAAACTAAGCATTTCTAAGCAATTTCAATTCGCAATCTACTAAGTGACAAGAGCCCATCCATCGAACTCAAATAACAGCAAATACCTTAGGCTCATGGTAGAAGAGTATAATCAATTCCTACAGATTATGCAACTATAGGATACTAACCATAATTTAACAACAGAATAGCAATGCATACATACAAGTTGAAATCAATATATTTGACTTGAAAAATACTAGGATTAACATGATCAAACTTCTTTCCTGTGTGCTGTGGGTCAAGATGTTGCGGTGGGTCACTTATGTTATCAACGTGCTATTCGGAACCAAACGAGAAAGCGAAAAAGAACCGATAAGAACGAAGAAAACACAAGGACTGAACAGCAAACTTTCTCCAAATGCTCTAAAATTTTTAAAGTATCAAGAGCATGATTTATAAGGAATTTACCAACAAGAACCAATTGATTTGGATTCTTAATGCAAAAGATATGAGCAAAACAATTTTGCTCAGCCTTAAAAATAAAAAAATGCTACTATTCATTACACTAACATTTTAGCAAAATTTTATGGAGATATACTGAGCTTAGAATCATTTTTAGATTAAAGTTTAGTTAAAAATATAACTAACAAAATTTGAACCAACCGAAAAGGAATTAAAATAAAATAGTTATGCATTTTACAAGTTACTACATTTTTCAGTTAACAGATAATCTTTTCCGGAAAAATCAGAATTTAAATCGACGTGGACGAACTTGGATCGTTGATCTTCGATCCAACGGTCCGAGTTCACTGGTAAACGCGCGCACGCGCGATTCACAAACCCTAAACGCTAACCGTTGGATTTGGATCCAACGGCTCACGTGGATCGAGACGTTCGGACTGGTCCGAACGTTCACACGCACATGAGCCGTTGATCTTGAATCCAACCACCCACGTGGACTCGAATCGGGACCGTTGATCTTGGATCCAACGGTCCACAGATCAAGGCGTGCGATTAATTCAAACTCTCACGCGATCCTGGGTTGTAGATCTAAGGATCGACGGTCCACATCGACTCACGTTCAAACATTTGTCCCTATTTTCATCCGACAAAACAACTGGAAAGAAATGGTCGTCGCCGGCGACTCTGGCCGCGGCGGTGCGAGCAAAAGCCCAAAATGGGTTCCTAACAACCTTGCGCACCCAATGGTACCAGTGGTTTTGGCTGCGGTGGCCTAGAACGCCGGCAAGCCGGAGATGACCGAGATGACTCAAAATGACCGAAAACGAAAAACGCAAATGTGCTCAGCTGCGGTTCAAGGAAGATGGTGCCAAGCAACTAGGGACTAATAAGAAGTTACCTAGGCCCAAAGAAAGCACAGAGAAGGGTGGAATCATACCGGTGAAGAGAGATGCGATTTCGAAAAAAATAGGGAAATCCGAATTCAGTCCAACCCCGAACGAAAAGAACCAAAATGAGTGAGGGTTAAGCTTCAGAGAGTAAAGGTGGAGCAGAGGGAGCAAAAATTGGAAGGACAAAGCCCCTGCTATACCGCCTTCACCGAAGCTCCAAACTCAAGAATGGCGGCCGAATGGATTTCGAATGATTGCAGCTCAACCAAGCTCGTGAGTGCTAGCTGGAGTTGCGGAAGTGCTAAAGGAAGCCAAGGGTGAAGCAATGGAGCTTAAATAGCTGAGAATGACAAGCAGTAACGGCGATATTGCTCTCGGTCAACACCGCCATTAGAGCACGAGAGCGACGGGAGCAGTTGAAGCATGGACTTCTGAGGGAGGAGCACGACGGGCATTTAATGCGCGCAGAGATAGCCGTTTAAAGGTGACCCCAGAGGTGACTCCGTGCTGCGTTCTTTCTCCTCTGCTCACGCCATTGCCAAACTCAACGCGCGCGCTGACCTGAGGAAGGAGACGACGTTTCCACCGTCAGATTGAAATCGAACGGTTCAAAAAGAACGGGGTGATTATAACGATTCGATCGCTCGCTCAAACCTGGGCCGTTGATTTGGATCCTACGGTTCACGTTGCGCGAGGTGTTCGGATGGTCCGAACGTTCACGCTATCGTGGGCCCTCGATTCAGGATCCAACGGTTCAAATGGATCGACGCGCTCGGATGGTCCGAACGTTCATGCGATCGTGGGTCGTTCGATGCAGATCCAACGACTCACAACGCTCGCGCCCAAACGACCGAGACAGTGCGTTTAGTTGATCGAACCCAGTCCAGTGGCTCGAGCCCGAGTCTGATTCGAACTCAATGAACAGTGAAAACCAGTTAGGGTTTGAATTTAAACATCTGATTTTTTTAGGAATTGTTTAAGGTAGCAAACAAGCTCCAAAAATCATGAAATTTTAACTGGATGTTGCTGACTGCAGGATGAACCTCACATAAAATTTTTAGAGAATTTTATGCACTGTATTTTTCTCCAAAAATTCCAAAAGGTGAGAAGTAGGGTTGGACCAAACTTTGACTTGCCTCCCAAAATTATCAAATAATTTCTAAAAATCATGAAATAATTCTGAGGTGTTACCAAGCCTCCCTAGAACTCAGAAAACATATTTCCATGGGTTTGGCACAAGATCTTTGCCAAGGAGGTTTTTGATTGGCGTCAATTAAAGATTTTAATTTTGATTTCCATAATTCCTTTACAAGAATTACAGAAATGATCAAGGGCTTCAAGATGCAAGAAAAGTTTTAATTTGTTCTCATTTTCTTACATTTGAAACACAAATCCACATTTGAAATGTTACAAGAGGCACTGGTCAATGATGTACATAGTGAGGTAGAGGGTCTCCAGCATGTGCTCAAACTTGTGATGCACTTCAATAATCCAGTCTACAAGGATGGACCTCATCTTGGATTTATCTCCACCTGGGAGTTAATGTAGTCACATGGGCGGCACTCATTCTGCAACAATCCAGGAAAGACCAATTTCAGATACAAGCAGATCACAAGATTTACATACACCTACGGACCCAGGATAGGAGGAATTGTGCAGCTACATCAGTAATCTTGTAGAACTTCTAGATCTCCTCAACGTAGTCCACGATACCAAATTGATTGTCGCCATCAAGCTTATCAATGTCTTCAATCACTTCTCGAGGTTTATCAGTAATTCCAAAGGCAACCTGGCATTAAATGGAGAATTAGACTAATTCTACAGGTTTATAAAATGGCTAGAATGTAGATGTCTTGAGAAGTTTTAAATAGATAGCGCACCTTAGAGCGAGTTGTGAGCACAAAAGTGAGGGTGTTGATGACCTTCTTACTCGAGCACTTGTGACAAAGTGATGGCGCCGCCTCCGAATACTTCGCTCACGCCTAATCGGCTAATCTCGGCGACATGCTCTGGGGAGGAGGGTGGGCTTGGAAACGACCTTATTGGTCGGGCTTCGCAAGATAGGCCTCGCTTGCTACACCTGACTACCAAAGTTTCGTGATGGGGCGATTCATTGGCTCCTGCCATCGCGGCTTCTGCTTCCAAGAGCAAGTGAGTTTTCAGAGAAAGAATGGGAAAGGGTGATACTGTGACTGGGGGAAGTGCTCGGTTTCTTTCGTACCCTTCGCTCACGCAGATGTTCACGAGGTTGCCGATATCGCCCAGAGCTAGTCGGTTCTTCGCATTGGGCCTGCCGGTCATGATGGCCTTCTGCTTTCCCAGAGCGGCCACGCCACCTACAAGAGAAACGAGAAGAAGATTCTGATGAGGACATCACTTCTGCTGATATGAACTGTTGGACCGTAAAGGCGACTAGAGGGGGGGTGAATAGGAGCACGCTCACTTTTTCACAAATTATGAACTCAATACAATTTCACTCCAGTAGCTATTAGAAAGCTATGAAGATCAATATACCAAGACAAATGGAAGACTAGTATTGAATCCAATTAAACCCCTAAGCAATGCTACAAAATCAACTAAGATTGCAAAGACTCACAAAGACGCAAGGGTCGATCACTGACCCAATCGGTCGGACCGATTGTCGCGCGTTCGACCGGCGTTAGTCAAGGCGGTCGGACCGCCCAAAATCGGTCTCGACCGGTGATGGCGGTCCGACCGCCGACTCCGTAACCGATCCGCAATAAGAAAATCACCCGATGACGGTTGCAATTAGGTGAAACTTTTGATTCTCAACTCCAATCTTTATGAAACTTTGCACACACCTTCTATATGCTATTGAGAACCTATTCCAATCAAATATTATGATAATTCTTGGAACGATCTTGAGCAATTACCAATTGATTAACAGAAGGTCTAAAACCGCAAGAACGAAAACTTGATCCTAAAGCTTGTTCGTGAGAGATTGATGATCAAGATGATGCTAGATAGATTCACACATATCACAGCAAGCTAATTCACGTGAAAGAATCAATCACAAACTCGCGGATCAAAGAAGGCCCTAAAAACACGAAAATTGAAGGCAAGAACGAAAAGAGACTTATCTCAAGCAAACCTTGCATAGATTGATTTCGTGGTTGATGCTGGATTACATCCACACCATCATGGATCAAGAGACAATCAAAGATCACGAATTCACCACAAACCATCAAGAGCCCTAGCCTCCACCTCAACTCCCTAAAGACAATTAGGGTTTTGAAACATAAAAGGCGAGAGAGAGAGGTGCACCACCATCTCCTCCTATTTATAGTGGAGGCCTAAAACTCTTAGGGTTTGACTCTCTTGGGCTTCGTTAAGGCCCACTAACAAACGGTCACACACGCACGCTTCGCAAGCGCCGCTTTTAACCTTTTGACCTAAACCGCTTCACCATGCGCCATGGATTTGCCAATAGGTCACCCTTGTCCATCTTGTGTCACGCTTGAGTCGTTGACTCACCCGCATCGCCGATCGCTCGACCTCAACTCTTCAAGTCTAGTCCCGATTCTCCTCGCCGCTGACCGTCGCTGACCACCAAGCTACCCGCACAACCACGCATAAGAAAACACGATTCGGAACAAGTTCTTCACAACTTGACCCATGTTAGTCAAAACATGCATCATGCAAATCATATGCCATGAAACCAATGACTTTGACCTAACAAATCAACATCGCCACGGTTGGCCGACGCTCAAGTAGAAACCGGTCCGACCGCCCAGTGAGCGGCCGGATCGCTTCTTGGCCGGCCGGACCGCCCTCGTGAGCGGCCGGACCGCCTTGGGACTTAGCCAAATTCAAACTCCCAAATTCAAACCTTCGAAATTAAAACGAATAGAACTTCTTATCGAGACTCCAAAATTATGAGACCAAGTGCATTGGGATCCTCACTTGCCTACAACACCTATTTTTGGCCCACTGCTTTGAACACTTTTAGGTCACCGCCGTCCGATCCGCTTCACATGGCCGGTCCGACCGATTTGGGACCGGTCGACCGCTGCAAGGACCGGTCGGACCGCCTTGTCCGTAATACCGTAGCTTTGTCGAAACACGTGAAACTACAAACCGTAAACGCCATTGCCAATTGTCACATCATCCTAAGATCCGAACATATACCCATGAAATCCACAATCTCCCCTTGATGAACACATTGGCAATTATCCGTAAAATGTAAGTAAGAGGTTTGAAAATGAGTTTACTCGCAGTTTTCGCACAAAGGCACAACTTGGTCCATAAGCAAGAAAAAGCAATGTAAATGACCAAGCTGGCATCAGAATAGTATAGGCATGTGAGACAAGGCAAAAGTAAGCATAAAAACTTTGATTTTCAGAAAAGGGTCAAAATTCTCACATGAGGTCCATATGAAAGAACAATTGTTCAATTTACCTATGATCATTGTGAGGATAAAAGAATGCAATTCAAGTTCAGAATATTCAATAAGACAATAAGAATGCAACTCAAGAACTCCCCCTCACTATGATCCTTAATTTTCAAATTTTCGCCCCCCCCTTTGTACAAACTTCTCCCCCAACAAATAAATATATTCTCATTAACCCATCTTCTCTTCTCATTTAACACATCTTCTCCCCCTTTGACAATGGATTCATCAAGGAATCACGCCTTCCTCTCATCCAGAGATAACAAATATAGACTAAAGAAAGAAGCAGAAACAAGAGAAGCATAAAGAGGAATATGCATGAAGTGCAATGGAGTGGCTTCATTTTTTTTTTGTATTTTTCAATTTTTGATTACAAGAAGCTTTGGAGATTATCCAAAAGAACAAGCTAGTATCTCTAATATTGCACAAACAAAGATATCAAGCCCGACAAATACTTAGCAAGATCATGGTAAGACATATATATCAAAGCTAAGCACAAAGTCTCAAAAGTAAAGCAGTAGATTTGATCAATTTAAGCAACGTTTCAAATTCAGCAAGTTCATCAACAGGGATCCTAAAGTGAAATTGGCCATGTCAAAATGTCAAAGTGAGACCAAAAATCTAACAAAGACCACATTAAGAGTCAATCAAGTCCCGTATTGAATCATTTTGCTCAATATTTTGTAAACGCCCATTTGTCAACATTTTTCTCATTTGCATTGAATATTGAAGTTGGCTAATGATCTAACTTAGTGACAAGATCCTGGACTAGGAGACATCCACAAACTCATCCTAAGCTTCGACCAAAAGTTGATTAAAGGTATATCTTAGTAAAGAAGATACTGGACTAGGAGCCATCCACAAACTCTTTCTAAGCTTCTACCGGGCGACAAATCTTGAGGTTCATGTCATTTCGACAAGCAATCCCCATGAGATCGTCTGTTCATCAAACTATCTCCAAGTTCATGTCATTTGACAAGCGCCTCGTAAGAATAGTTTGGCACAATTTAAGCATAAGACAATCTTGATTTTCATTTTTCACATGAGCAGCTTTAGAATCTCAAGAACACAAAAGCTCAAGTAATGGTCAATTTTAGATCAAAGAGCTAACAAAGCAATTCGACAGGCCAATGTCACAAGAGGAGCACTAATTGCGCAACTCGCTAAAACATCCACAAATTGCAATTTCTTAGTTTGAGTTGTTTAAAAGGTTCTAGCACATATAGCAAAGACTTAGCTACACATGTAAAAGCATGATAATTCTAGCAAGTCAAAGAACTAGACATGACATTGAGCAAGAATTGAAATACAAAAGCTCTAAAGGGTAATAGGCAAAGCTTCATCAATTTTAAAAATAAGGTAAAATCTTATATTACAATGCATCTTTTGGATTTTTCATACCATTTGTTGTAACCACTTGTTGGAGTTTTCATATGAATGCAATATGACACAATGAGATGCAATTAAAAGCCTAAAACCTAAAAAGTTCGAAAAGATCACTAAGTTCAGAAAAAGAACAATAAAAGATCAAAAGAACAAGGAAAGATAAGAAAAAAAATCAAACTCCCCCTCAAACCAACCCAAAAGGATAAATTACCCTAACTCGCTTCTTAAGGAGGAAAATCTGGTTTGATCTAAAGGCTTGGTAAGAATATCTGCCAATTGAGCTTCGGACTCTACGAAGTGCATCACAATATCACCTTTTTCAACATGATCTTTAAGGAAGTGAAAGCGAATGTCTATGTGCTTAGTCCTAGAATGTTGCACTAGGTTTTTAGCAATATTAATAGCGTATGTTATCACGTAAAAGAGGAACACTAGCAAAGTTTAACCCATAATCTTTCAAAGTGGACGCTATCCACAAAATCAGCTACAAAGAACTAGCAAAGCAGCCTACATACTCCGCTTCAAAGAAGGGATTGTGCAATGTAAGACCGCTCTAGAAGACCAAGATACAAGAGAAGTGCCTAGAAGTGACAGTGCTCGAGGTACTCTTCCTATCTAACCGACACCGCAAAATCGAATCAAAAACCTCTAATGGACAAAGTCAAGAGCAGAATACCAAATGCCATATAAGAGGGTAGAGTGTAAATACCGAATATGCGCTTAACGGCTTGGCGATGGGAAGTTCTGAGACGCTCAAATCTTGCACAAAGGCATACCGTGAAGTGAATGTCCGGTCTCGAGGCCACAAATACGTAAGGGAGCCGATCATGTCATGCAGACTCGCTGATCCACGACTTCTCCTTCCTCATCCGATCCAAAATAATGGTTGCCATGGGAGTGGAAATTGGCTTGCAATACCCATGTTGAAGCGCTTGAGTAGATGTTTAGTGTACTTCACCGATGGATGAAAGTTCCTTCCTTGCATTGCTTGATTTGAAGTCCCAAAAGTAATTAAGCTCTCCCATCATACTCATCTCAAATTCCCGACATAGTGTCGAAAAGTCGAAACAAGAGCATTAGAGGAACCACCAAAATAATATCATCCACGTAAATTTGAGCAAGCAAGAAGTCATTTCACGCCTAAGAATAAATAGAGTTTTATCCACTTTACCCATTTCAAAATTATTTTTAAGCAAGAAGGTCTTAAGTCTATCATACTGTGCTCTAGGGGCTTGTTTAAGACCATACAATGCTTTAGATAGCTTGAAAACACGATTTGGATATTTGGGATCCTCAAAGCCGGGGTTGCTTAACATACACTTCCTCATCTATGAAACCATTTAAAAGGCACTTTTAACATCCATCCGATATAATTTAAAACCTTTTGATGCAAAGAAATGCAAGGTAATGCGAATGGCTTCTAGTCTAGCAACAGAGCAAATGTCTCATCAAAATCTAACCCTCAACTTGGTCAAACCCCGAGCTACCAATCTGCCTTATTTCTAACCACGTAACCATCCTCACCTTGTTTATTCTTAAACACCCAACGGGTTCCTATAACATTATGACCACTAGGAGGTTCTACTAGGTTCCAAACTTTGTTTCTTTCAAAATTCTCTAACTCCTCATGCATGGCATTTACCCACTAGAATCGATAAAGCATGTGATATATCGCGGGTTCAAAAGAAGCAACAAAAGCCGAATGAGAGTAGAGATTTGGATCATTATACCGAGCGAGTGACTCGCCATGTAGATTACCTATTATCTGCTCCGAGGATGCCGTTTTGAATGCAAAGTGGAGCGCCGGTGAGATACTGCTTTCTTCGACCTCCGCAGTATCATTGATGATGAAGATGCAAGCAGAGCCTCAATCAAGGTGAAGTAGACGTAGCGTGTTCTTGTATCAATATGGGCGCTTCAAGAGCAGCAGATGAAGGAATGATATTAGCTTCGCCCTCATCTTCCTCCACAAAAATGCTCTCTCACACCAGTAAATCATCTCAGAGTAATAGATCTAGCCTGTGGCTAGTCTCATCAAAAGTGACATTACAAGTCTCCGAATAATGTTAGTCTCAGATTAAAAACCCAAAACCCTCGAATGAGCAGATAACCTGTAAATATCCCATCAAAAGTTCTTGATTCAAATTTATCTAAATTGCCTGTCTTAAGAATAAAACATTTTGATCCAAAACTCAAAATGCGAAATGAGGGTTTTCTACCAAAACGAAGCTCATAAGGAGTCTTGCCTAAAGAAGGTCTCAAGAAGACACGATTTGCAATATGGCAAGCAAGAGTAATAGCTTCGCCCAAAATCTCCTCTGTGCTATACTCATCTAGCATCGCCCTAGCCATTTCGACTAAGGTTCTATTCTTCCTTTCCACCACGCCATTTTGTTGAGGGACGTGTGGAGAAGAGAACTGATGCTCAATACCACGCCAAAGACAAAAAGAAGCAAAAGAAGCATTTTTGAACTCCGTGCATTATCATCGCGAATCGCTCTCAAAGCACCAGAAGCTCAAGCCAAACGAAGAACTAGGTCATGAAAATAACCAAAAGCTTCATCTTTGAAGTAAGAAAGAACACCCAAGTATATCTAGAAAGATCATCGACTATGACAAGAATATACCATTTTCCACCGATCGATCGGACTCTAGCAGACCAACAAGATCCATATGAAGCAACCGCCCCGGTCCGCTACCATAACCATAGTCACAGTAAGGGTGTGAGGCGGCAACTTGTTTGCCATGCCTACAGTATGCACATACAAAGATCCTTGATACTTTGAGTTTGGGCAAACCTCTCATGAGATCAAGGTTGCTAACTCGTGTCGATGATCAAAACCAATGTGCCCCAAACGCTCGATGCCAAAGCCGTAAATCGAAGAAGATGTAAGCAAACATTTAAGAGATCCAAAGAAGAGATTCTCAAAATCACCCAAAAATTCTACCAACTCTAGAGATTCCAAACACAAGCTCACCAAGAGAATCAAGCACACGACAAGCATTTTTCTTAAAAATAGCCTCATAACCATCATCAAGAAGTCGAGAAACAGAAAGGAGATTATACCTAAGCATGTCTACAAGAGCGACATCCTTTAGAATGAATTTGTTGTTCACCCTAATTGATCCTGTTCCTTCAATTCGCCTTGTGTATCATCTCCAAAGGTGATGAAGTCATCACCGTTGCTCGCGTGAAAGAGGTGAACCATTTTGAGTTTCCGGTCATGTGGCGTGAACACCCGAGTCGACGAACCACGTGTTCTTCCCTTTCCACTGTAGTCCCGAAAATCAAGGAACAAAAGAACGATGTGTCTCAACATCAAGTTAGATAAACAAGATTTAGGAATCCAAAGATCGAGACACACGCTTGCAAGGAGTATACAAACCGTAAGTACTATCCTTGATTTCATCTATCATTCTGTTATGAGCAATGTTTAAATTAACATGAGACTTAAATCGTCCATGGGCGGTCGACCGCTACAGTCAAGCGGTCGATCGGCGACCAAAACGGCCGATCGGTGACCACCAAATGGTGATCGACCGCCACCGATAAACATTAGAATTAGGATATTTAGAAACATAATGATTTGCATGAGAGAAAATCCTAATCCGTGTTTATTCTTTTCAATGTTACCATGTCTCATAGAAGCTCTAGGTTGCATGAATGAAATTCTATCAAAATTTTTCCTATCATTTTTCAACCTACGCCAATGTAATTCAATCAAATGTCCACCTTTTTGCAATAAGTGCAATGGTACTTGGTACCACTAGAAGAAGCACCATTTGAATTAATACAAGGTTGGGCAAAGCCTCGCAGATTTAAAAGATGTTTTTGCAGTTGGGTTTTGAATTCAATTAAACCTTTTCCAAGACTTGAATGACTTTTGGGTTTGAATTGTCTTGAAAAGAATTGAATCCTAAACCTTGCTTCTTATAAGGAGTTTTAGACTTGTCAAGAATCATGTTTAATTGTTTCTTACCTTTAGAAAATTTCTCTAATGTATCATGAAGGTAAGCATTTTCTTTTCTCAAGTTAACACAAGCATCACAAGTTTTATCCATAGATTTCTCCTTATACAAAGCAATTTCAAGCTTAAGAGCGAACAAGAAGCACAAGTAGTATTTTCAATATTGTCCTTAAGCTTAGCATATTTGACTCTAGCAGCTTCTAAGATATCTTTGATTTCACGTTCCTTTTCTAAACAAGAAGTGCAAGGGCTAGAATCAAACACATCAAAAGCAATCAATTTACTAGATTCTAAACATTTTTCACAAGGAGCACTTTTAATTTCATTTAGTTCAGATCTAGCATTCTCAAGTTGTTGTACGTAAATATTATGAGCAGCTTGTAACTTAGTAATTTCGAGTGCATAGCATGACAAGATAAACATTCATCAGGTTCAAGAGTCTTAGCATTTTTAAGCTCTACTTTCAGTTTGTTAATCTTTGACTCTAATTTCTTATTTTTTGTCATAACAAATTCTAGCGCTTCATCTTGACTAAGCAATTGCTCAACTATAGAATCATATTTAGCGTAAAGCTCATCATAAGAAAAAGATACCTCATCATCATCAATGTCGCTTGTCACCATGAAGCACATGCCGTGAAGTCTTTGGCCTTCCTTTCTTTTGCCTTGAGGGATCTCCTCCTCCTTGTCCTCCACTCCCCAGATCCACATCGCTCAAGGATTGATCCTCAAAAGCGATAAGGACCCGTGAGCGCCTTCACAAGCTTATTAGCCTCATACCTTGATTTGTTGAAAGGAGGCTTCTTCCAAGTCGGCTTTCCTTCCTTATGATTGCTCTTACCTTTCACTTGGGGCAATTTGTCCTGATATGATTGAGCTCACCACATTCATAGCATGTCACCGACCACCTCTCTTTTGTTTCTCACATTATTGTAGGCCCGTGTGAATTTTTTAGCTAGAAGAGCTAACTCTGCTTCAGAATACTTTCAAGCTCCTCTTCATGAATAGCAGATAAACAAGCAAATGAAAATCCGTAAGAAGATTCAAAAGAGTCATCAAAAGCCTTTTGAGAGGATCTACTACCAAAGCTAAATTATCTTTCTTGGGATGATCAACTCTTTTAATTTCATGAGTCTTGAGTTTACTATAAAGCAATTCTAAAGTAAGACTTGAAAGATCAACATTTTCCTCTATAGCAAGAGCCTTCATCTCCCACTCCTTGGTGTTGATTGCACCAAGAGATGGGTGGCATTTTCAGATTGAGAATATTCAATATCAACAATTTTCATTTGATTAATTACTTTATTAAAGCGATGAAAATATCATCGATGATCTCTCCAGACGATCTCGAATTTATTGTATTCACGCTTGTAAACTGCTTGGCGACCTTTTGATTTGGGACGAACCTCATGATATGTTTCGAGAGTGTTCCAAATTTCATGCGCAGCTTGAAAGATTGCAAATTCTATCATATTCTTGTCTACCAAGTGCACCATATAAAAGATTCTTAGCCTTATTGTTGTTAGCCAAAAGAATTGCGTATGTGTAGCAATTTCAGAATAACCAATGGGCTCTAACAACATCCCAAATAGCTTGTCCTCGCTCTCAAGAAAGACGCGCATACGATTCTTCCAATAGGCATAGTCGTGCCCATCAAGATATGCGGTTTAGTAGAAAACTTATCCATCGCCAAAGTTCAAGGACCTGTTAAGATCAAGATTGAACTAACCGGCTCGATACCACTTGTTGGACCGTAAAGGCGACTAGAGGGGGTGAATAAGAGCACGCCACTTTTTCACAAATTATGAACTCAATACAATTTCACCCAAGAGCTATTAGAAAGCTATGAAGATCAATATACCAAGACAAATGGAAGACTAGTATTGAATCCAATTAAACCCTAAGCAATGCTACAAAATCAACTAAGATTGCAAAGACTCACAAAGACGGGCGGTCGATCATTGACCCAATCGGTCGGACCGATTGTCGGGCGGTCCGACCGGCGTTAGTCAAGGCGGTCGGACCGCTCCAAAATCGGTCCGACCGGTGATGACGGGCGGTCCGACCGCCGACTCGTAACCGATCCGCAACAAAAAATCACCGATGACGGTTGCAATTAGGTGAAACTTTGATTCTCAACTCCAATCTTTATGAAACTTTGCACACACCTTCTATATGCTATTGAGAACCTATTCCAATCGAATATTATGATAATTCTTGGAACGATCTTGAGCAATTACCAATTGATTAACAGAAGGTCTAAAACCGGGCAAGAACGAAAACTTGATCCTAAAGCTTGTTCGTGAGAGATTGATGATCAAGATGATGCTAGATAGATTCACACATATCACAGCAAGCTAATTCACGTGAAAGAATCAATCACAAACTCGCGGATCAAAGAAGGCCCTAAAAACACGAAAATTGAAGGCAAGAACGAAAAGAGACTTATCTCAAGCAAACCTTGCATAGATTGATTTCGTGGTTGATGCTGGATTACATCCACACCATCATGGATCAGTAGACAATCAAAGATCACGAAATTCACCACAAACCATCAAGAGCCCTAGCCTCCACCTCAACTCCCCTAAAGACAATTAGGGTTTTGAAACATAAAAAGGCGAGAGAGAGAGAGGTGCAGCCACCATCTCCTCCTATTTATAGTGGAGGCCTAAAACTCTTAGGGTTTGACTCTCTTGGGCTCCTGTTAAGGCCCACTAACAAACGGGTCACACACGCACGCTTCGCGAAGCGCCGTCTTTAACCTTTTGACCTAAACCGCTTCACCATGCGCCATGGATTTGCCAATAGGTCACCCTTGTCCATCTTGTGTCACGCTTGAGTCGTTGACTCACCCGCATCGCCGATCGCTCGACCTCAACTCTTCAAGTCTAGTCCCGATTCTCCTCGCCGCTGACCGTCGTTGACCACCAAGCTACCCGCACAACCACGCATAAGAAAACACGATTCGGAACAAGTTCTTCACAACTTGACCCATGTTAGTCAAAACATGCATCATGCAAATCATATGCCATGAAACCAATGACTTTGACCTAACAAATCAACATCGCCACGGTTGGCCGACGCTCATAGAAACCCGACCGCCCGACCGCTCCAGTGAGCCGGCCGGACCGCGGACCGCCCTTGGGACTTAGCCGAAATTCAAACTCCCAAATTCAAACCTTCGAAATTAAAACGAATAGAACTTCTTACCGAGACTCCAAAATTATGAGACCAAGTGCATTGGGATCCCTCACTTGCCTACAACACCTATTTTTGGCCCACTGCTTTGAACACTTTTAGGTCATCACGGTCCGATCACTTCCCCACATGGCCGGCCCGACCGATTTGGGACCTGGCGGACCGCCTTGTCCGTAATACCGTAGCTTTGTCGAAAACACGTGAAACTACAAACCGTAAACGCCATTGCCAATTGTCACATCATCCTAAGATCCGAACATATACCCATGAAATCCACATGAACACTCCTCTTCCTACTACTTTGAATGATGTGCAAGGTCCGCTTACTCGCACGTGCTCGCAACTTATTTATCGTAAATTCATTTCCGTATGAGTATATTATTTGAGAACTCTATGATGCTGCCTAACGGAGATGATTTACTTGTACTTAGAAATCTAGAACTACGACCAGTTCAAGAAGGTCTACGACCAGTTCCGCAGGGTCTACGACTACCTTAAGAAGGCCTACGACTAGTTTCACCAGTACTCACCGAGCCCAGTACTCGTTGGATACAATCTATGACCAGAGATAGCATGGACTCCTCAAGACTACCTCAGGACCAGTCCTACGACTAGGTCTTCGACCAGAGATACGCGATATAAATAGTGAATAAGGTGCTATGTCACCGTTTTGGACTTAATAGGGCCTTGTAAGAGTTACGAGATCGGAGTCCAGGTTGTGTACGCCTCTTCCCGCGGCCGCAGAACCCTACGTTGACCTCCTCATGCCCCCTATATATATACACTAGCCGTCATAGTTTAGGGTGGGTTTTTCTTTGAGATTATTCTGCTTAGCAGTCTCGCCGCACGTTCGGTTGAGGAACCCCACATTGTGAGCTTTATCTATATTCGCAATACAATATCAGATTGCATCTTCTACTTTCTTTCTTGTGTTCTCGATTCGCATACAGGAGATAGCCTTTTTAGCGAGGTCAACCGCGTTCGGCACGGTTGATAACCATAGGAGCAATGGTGTAGTGATTGCGAGGGGTTTGATCTATTCTGGTCGGAGCCTTCAGATCATCAACGTTGAGTTCTCCACAATCGACTTATCAAGACTTTCAAAGATCTGCCATAGACACATCAGATTCTATGAGAAATCCCTCCCAAGAAGTTGGACAAAACCACATCTAATCGGCATCAAAATTGAATCTTTTCTTCAGACATCAAGTAAGAACAAGACAAAGGTGCAAACTGTCCATCCAGTTGAGTTAAAGAACCCGAATCTAGAATACCCTAAACACACAAAAATTGATTTTTGAACAATGCACCGAAGAGAACTTAGGGGAATAAACCAATGAATAGATCAGGGACCCACATCAAAACCCAATCTTGGGCAAGAAACTGTGCGGAACAAACGAATCAAGAACTGGAATCAGACAGGCCCGACCACACCAAAACACATGCCCCCATCCCCACAAGACGAACCAGTAAACCAATCAAGAACCCGCCCAAGGTTCATCAGCTCACCTCTGTTCTACAGCTGCGGAGCGGGAGCGGTGTTCTGGTTGTTTGTCGCCATATCCTCCTGCTCTAGTTCCTCCTCCTCGTTGCCCTGGCCGATGATCCCAGAGAGCACCAAGGCGAAGAACGAGTGGAGGCACGCGGCCCGCGTCCCCTCTTCCCCTCTGATTGAGCGCAACCATGGCGGCACCGGCAGCAGCAAGGAGAAGAGGTGGTGAAGGGGAGAGAAGAAGGGAGGAGAGAAAGGCTGATGTGCGATGGTTTAGCATGGGGTGAGGTTTGAGCATGAGTTATCGCGGTGAGGTGGGGAATGGCAGGAGATCGTGGGAGGAGTAGCAGTTGTGAGAAGAGGGAGAGATACCGCTACGTTTTCAACAGAGATGGACGCAAGAGGGCGCTGCGCGCGGGAGGGACGATGCGTAGGGTGAGACGATCGGGGTAAACTCCAAATTATAGTAGTTAAGATATTAGGTATATATACCAGTAAGTATATATACTAGTAAGCATACTTAAAATATATATTTCAACTGTTCATCCCGATTCAGCCCGCCACACCTCTCCAGCTCTATCCGTCCCCGCGGCCCACTTGGTAAAATCGCCCCACGCCACCAGCCCAACTCCAAGCGAAGCGACCAAGCCGCATCACTCCAACTCCAAGCGGCACTCAGCAGCCCAAGTGCATGCGGCGTGCCCAACCCTGTCCCCACTCCCCACTCCTCACGCAGTCGTGACCGAGAAACCCTATCCCTTTCCTCCCCTTTCTCGCTCTTTAGTGGCGGCGGTGGCGGCGGTGCAAGGCCTTCTCCTGCTTCGTCCATGACAACTCCATGTAGGCTGTCATGCTCGATGTACTGCTCATCTTCCCCGATCTCCTCGCGTAGTCATTCATGCCTTCCGGCGATGGGATTGGGCTCGAGCTCTTCCAGAGCATGGGGAGCACCGTCTTCCTCTTCTTGCTCGTCTGCCTAGTCTACGGGCGGCGGGGGCGCATGCCTACTCAGGAAGACGCCACGGCTGCCCGTCGTCGCAAATGCAGCCAAGCGCCAGGTGATGTGAGCTTTCTCGAATTTTTCTAATGAAATGGGAAAAAGAATCTGATATGCATAAACATCTCCATGGTTCATTGATGTTTGCGAATCACAATTCACAAGTTTAGTATAGTGGTACGGTGGTTGTTTACAGTTTAGTCATCAATTTAATGGATGGGTCATGGAATTATGGAAGGTTGGTACAATGACATTACAATCCAGTGTATGATCAAATGAATTGAATTGAGAACTTTAGAGAGAGAACTACACATACACATTCTAGAATTTGAACTGCATTTACAAATGATGAATGAGCAATTTGGGGAGAGGTTTCTCACGGTCTCCCCAAAGCAACTTCCTCGGTATATGAATGGAAGCTTAGTTAGTAAATTGTGATTGCAATATAAATAAAAGAATTGCATTAGTTGTGGTTGCTGCTGCAAAGTCCTTGTCTGAACTTGGTGATGTTTGATTTTTCTAGTTTCGAATATAGATCTAGCTTTTATGGCACCTGAGTCTCTTGGTTATGTGGATATACTCTTCACCATCATTGACCTGTGATGTGAAGTGTGAGAAAAAGAATTGGTAAGCTGGTGATCTATGATGTTTGAAAATCACGAATAAGTCAACTTTCTGAAGCTTAGCTTGTTGATGTACTATAAATCATTATACCTTACTAGTATTTTCTCTTGTTCTTCTGTCCATATTGATCTCTACAGATATAATAGCTTGAGACGTGTCTACTCCCAACTTTTTTAGAGCTTTTGTCAGTCTATTTAATAGCCTGTTGCAAATTAAAATTGTGCCCTGTTAGTTATAGACATTGCTAAATTTATCCTTGAAGTAGAAATGGTTGAGGAACACACCCTTGAGAGTTAGCACTAGAAAGACTATGAGTCTCATCGTGAAGGGTTTGTCTCTCATGCTTGCTTAGTCTTGGAGCATTGGTGACATGCTTAGCCATGGTGGTTGATTGCTAGGTGTTTTGTTCTCTGCATTTTAAAGACATTAGACCTGGTGGATCTAACTCTTAGCAAGAACTCGAACTACTGAAAAGGTGCTTAATCAATAAAAAAGGGAAGGTAGCTTAATTGCCCAATTTTGTGCTATACCTGTCGCCATGTGGGGGGAACTGGCAGTTGTATTGGTTCCTCTTACACTTTGTATGCTGAAGGGAGCAGCAGATGCGTTTGGAACCACACTGTTCTTTGTTCATATCTTGTGCAGGAGCTGATAAATCTTCTCCATACTGACATGTTTTTAAGTGTCATTGATATACAACTTCAAGAGCTTAATGATAGGTTTGATGAGGTAAACACGGATTTTCTTCTTTGCATGTCTTCATTCAATCCGGTTGATTCATTTGCTGCTTGTGACAAGGACAATTTAGTTAGGCTTGCTCAGTTTTATCCTAAGGATTTCTCAAGCATATAATTGATGCATCTTCCATTTCAATGTACACACTTCATTGCTGATATGCATAGAGATAAAAGGTTTAGAGAAGTGAGAAATCTTGCCGAGCTTTCTGTTATGCTTGTTCAAACAAAGAAGAACCTCTATTATAAAATTGTTTGCAAAATTCTCAAATTGGTGTTGATTCTTCTGATAGCAACTGCTAGTGTTGAGAGGGTATTCTCTTCAATGAATTATGTGAGGAATAAGCTAAGGAATATGATAGGGGAACAATACTTGAATGATTGCTTGGTTACATTTCCTGAGCTAGAATTTTTTGTGCAATCTAAGGATGATGATATCATTTCTCGATTCCAAGCCATGAAGGAACGTCGAGTTAGATTGAAATTTTCTTAATTATTTTGTAATTTCTATAAACTATTTGAGATGTTGTCTCTAGTAACAACAATTTGTACTTTGTTTTTTTTGTATTATGAACATTTATGTTTTATATTGAACAATATTTTTGTAATTCCGAATACCCATCCTGGAAATCTTGGATCCACCACTGCTATAGTGGTTTTGGAATATTTGAATTCAGTAAACGGTGCAGTGTTTGCTGCACTTAAAAGAGTTATTGACTGAATATTTTTTGATACAAATTAGTATTTAATTCCCATGTATTGTCGTCATGACTGTACTCCAGTGTTTACTGCAGGATTCGGATCCTCTCCAGTACAACGGAGAATCACCTTAGAGACAACAATATGTGATTCTGCTACAGATCTCTGGTGTAGTACTGTAGCAGCCACTGCGGGTTTGCTGCACTGGATCACTGCGTGAGAATATCGTAGATAAATATTGTAGCAACCCTATTTAGATTTTATTGCATCGATCGATCTCATGCGTCTGCATTCCATCCAACGGCTCAAGATCCTTAATGCAAAGAAACATTGTGTGCCTCTGCCATTGCTAGGTGCAACGGCAATCCTTTGCTACATGGTTACAAACTACAACATTGAGGTGTGTCATTTTTAAATCCGAAACATACATACAATTTTGTTACAGGTTTTTTTATATGTAATGTCTCTATCGTTCTAGCAAAGCACTAAACGATAAAGTAAAGGTTTAATTGTTTAACAAGAATGGGTTTTCTTGGTGAAGTATCCAATGCCACATATGATGTGGATCAAACCTCTAGATGAGACTCAATCTGTCAGTTGTGTGATCTTTTGCAGTGGAACAACAAACTCAGAAACTAATCTGGGTGAATTGAATTCCAAAAACATTACCACACTTACAAACAATCTAACAGATTGAATTTCAAGTAGTAGTAGCCTCGGTGAACAGCGTCGACATATGAACAGTACCATGCATGAACGGTACCTAAACTCTTGATCTCTCTTTCAACTCATCCCAAAAACACACAATATGCACCAAAATACGCCATGGGGCTTAAATAGCCTCCTTCGCATGCACAATGCTTTTGGATGAACAAGACATGCGGGACAAGATCAAACAAACTCTACACTCCTAGGTGCACACAACTCAAAATCTCTTGAATTTCAATATTAAATTTAGCAAAAGGAATTTCGGATTTAAAGGGACTCTTCAATTTAAAAAGGAATTATAAATAATTTAGGAATTAAAGACTAAACACACAGCACTAGGACTCTTAGATATAATTGAAATGAACTCCTCAGATGACTGTTTGAATAAGTGCTCAAAACGGAATCCAAAGGAGTCCCGCTTGGAAACCGAATCTCTCTTTTCTTTGTTCCTTGCACCAGCCTTCTTGTGCCGCAAACCATCCAAGCATGTTATGCCGTGCGCAAGGTTGTTAGAATCGTGATCCCGAATCAGATTGGAGGTTGTTCAATAAGATCACGAATTGTAGGATCGACATAGAATATAAGATCCTATTTGATTATACCAAATAAATACTTTTTAAAAAACTACCTTGTATTCTAACACTTTTACATTTTTAAAATTGTACTTCTATAACTTTTGTTTACCAAAATGTAGTGCAAAGGCAAGATCATTTGTTGTTTATACAAATTATAATAGACATGAAATAAAAAGTAAAAATTTACATTGAAAAGGGACATATGAAAATAATTATTTATAATAAATCATTAGAATCGGCATAATCGAGTAGGATCGTATGGAAATTTTTATCACGATTCTACAATTTTTTTTGAATTGTAAAAATATTAAGATTCTACCAAATTAAGACTCTACTATAGGATCAGATTGGTCCACTCAATCTAGATCATAGAAACGTAGGATCACATGACTAGAATCGAGATTTCTAACAACCTTGGCCGTGCACCTGGCTTCACTACTACAGAACACGTCATCACAGACGGTTCGGAACCGTCATCACGCATTTGCTTCCAACCGTTTATATTTGTTCGTATGTGATAACAAGCAGTTATCACAGACGGTTCAAAACCGTCTGTGATAACACTTATCACAGACGGTTTTTAAAATAAACCGTCTGTGATAACCACTTATCACGGACGGTTTACTTTAAAAACCGTCAGGATAAGTGATTATCACGACGGTTTTGTAAGTAAACCGCTCAGTGATAGTGAGTTATCATGCACGGTTTTAAAGTAAACCGTCTGTGATATGTCTAGTATCACGCATTTGTTTACTTTAAAATCGTCAGGAAGGTTATTACCACGCACGCTTTTATGTTGAAACCGCTCGTGGTAATAGTTCACGCACGCACGCTTCAACATAAAACCGCTCGTGGTAATAGTTCATTAGTTATAAGGGAAACCATTATTCAAAACTAAGATTTGCGGCTTCTCAATATTAATTCACGCTAGCATCTACACTATGTTTTCTCCTTTCTTTTAGTCAATGCATTAACACACAATACAATGTCAAGTCCACAAGCGATTGGAGGAGTTCATACCAAGATTAGAGGAGGAGCCGCAGTTGGAGGAGCTAGGCGGAAGTGGCGCTGGAGCGGTAGACACAAGCAAGTAAGGGCCGAGCGATGTCTCGGCCAATTTATATGAAGACAGAAATACATACGGTTCTATTTCGTAACCGCTCGTGATAGTAATTATCGCTGCATTTGCTCAAATAGAACTGTCAGAAATATATCACGCATTTGTTCTATTTTCGTAACTGCTCAGGATATTTACTATCACGCACGGTTCAAAATAGAACCGCTCGTGATAGGCTCGCCGCGCAAAACAAAGCCTGACAGATTTAATACGACGGTTCCCAAAGGAACCGTCTGTGATGGGCCGTCTGCTATAGCCTCTTTTGTAGTAGTGCTTCCACCTTGGCTCCCCCACGTGGCCACTTTGTTACTACATGCCGTGCATGCATGCTTTGCCTCTCATGCATAGCCTTCAGCCCAGGTGCCTTTTCCTCACACACCGCATGCCTTCCTTGTCTAGCCTTGCTTTTGGCCAAAAGCAAGAATTATTTTCTTTCCCTTTGGTCAGCCTCCCCATCCACCCTCTTGGCCACATGTAACATTTCCTTCGTTTCCTTGATCAAATCAGCATTCATTGTTTCCTCAAGTTGTGAATGCAACTTAGGATGACAAACTGAAGTGGTAGTAGTACTTGGCGTCGTATTAACATCGAATTGCATATTATCTGCTCCTCTGTTATTTTTTACTTGTCATTTTAAAACGTTTGTACTCATCCTTTTTGTGGATATCATGAGGATGTGCTCATGATCTTAGGATGATATTACAATTGGCAATGTCGTTGAAGATTCGTCGAATCAAGCATTTTTGACAAAAGTTCAGTGCTGTCAGGCTGTTGGCGATCTGACCGGCCGATGTGGCGGTTAGACCAGCCAGAGGGCGGTCCGACCAGCCGATGTGGTGGTCAGACCGGCTAGAGGGCGGTCGGACCGGCCACCCCTGGCGGTCAGACCGGCCAGTAGCAGGCCGATCGGCCATGGCGGCGGTCGAACCGACCAAATGCAAAAAGAGGTTTTTTGAGCTGGGCCAAAAATAGAGGGTGTAGGCAAGAGAGGAGATTCTACTACACTTGATCTCATATTTTTTGGAGTCTCCAGGCAAAAGTTCTATTGGTTTGAAAATTCCAGAAGTTTTGATTTCAGGAGAAAATTTGGCTAAGTCTCACACCAAGGTCAAACTGCCAACAGGTGGCGGTCGATCATTAGAGGGCGGCTGACCACCATGGTGGCGGTCTGACCGGATTTCACTTGTTTCGTCGTCCTTTGTTGCGGCAATGTTTGGTTGTTAGGTCAAAGTCATGAGTTTCAGTGCATATGTGTTGCATGATGCATGTTTTGACTAACGTGGGTCAAGTTGTGAAGAACTTATTCCCAGATTTGATTTGCTTGTCTATTGTTGTGCAGGTTGCTTGGTGGTCAACGATGGTCAACGACGAAGATGATTGGGACTTGGCTTGGAGAGCTGAGATCCAGAACGATCGACGATGCCGGGTGAGGTCAATGAACTTAAGCGTGGTGCAGAATGGACAAGGGTGACCGAATGGACAGTTCGGAGTGACTGGTTTGATCAAGCGGCGCGGGGGTCGGTGCAAGTGTCATGGTGGTTTCGGTGGGAGCCGGATGGGAGAGACTGCCGACATGATGAGAGCCGTTGATGTACACGTGGCGGAGCATGGAACTGCTTCGCGAAGATTTGACTCGGAATTCGGAGAAGGACCGAGATGGGGTATTTTGGTAATCTTACCAAATACCGCCTTAGTGACCTTTTTTCAACCCGCGGCGTAAGGTGTCGCATGGTGAAGCTGATTAGGTCAAGAAGCGATGAAGACGGCGCTTTAAAATACGTGCGTGTGTGACCCGTTTGTGTTGGGCCTTAACGGGAGCCCATTTGGGTCAATCTTCTCGAAGGTCTAAGCCTCCACTATAAATAGAGGAGGGAGGTGGCTGCACCCCCTTCAACCTTTTTCATTGTGTTTGAAACTCTAGTTTGCTTAGGGAGAGGATTAGTGGAGGTTAGGGCTCTAGAGAGTTTTGATTTGATTTCGTGCTCTTGGATTGAGCTTTGTCCTCTATTGATGGAGTGGCTGTAGACCCAAACCATATCAAATCGATACAAGGAAAGTTTGCTCAAAGATGTGTCTCTTTGCTTTCCCTCTCTCTATTTGGTGATTTTGAGTCTTCTTTGATCCGCGAGTTTTTGCTAAATTTCTTCACGTGATCTAACTTGCTGTTACATATGGGAACACATCTAGGATCATCTTGATCATCAATCACTCACGAATAAGTTTTTGGATCTAGTTTTCGTTTTGACTCGGTTTTGAACCATCCCCCTCTCAAACGGAAAAATGTCTTACTTTTCTATGGATCTTCACGATCTTTGATTGGAATAGGTTTCTGACATCCTAGAGAAGGTGTGTTCCATGTTTCATCGAGTTTGGAATTGTAGATTAAAAGTTATACCTATTTGCAACTTCGTTTTTCAGGCTGATTTCACTGTTCATCAGGTTGATGGTCAGACCGCCATTAACATAGAGGTCCGACCGCACATGGACCGGTCAGACCGCCATTGACATAGAGGTCAGACCGTCCAACACTTGGAAATTGAGTTTTTGTTGATTTTGGTTGTTTTGCTTCGAGGGTTAGATTGGATTCAATACTAGTCTTCCGCTGTACTGGTATATTGATCTTTATAGCTTCAATAGCTATTAGAGTGAAATTTGTGTTGAATCTATTATTTATGAAAAAGTGAGCATGCTCCTATTCACCCCCCTTCTAGTCGTCTTTTCGGTCCAACACTTTTAAAACTTTGACCACAAATATACATAAAAGTATTTAGATTTATCACATGAACATTGTACTAGTAGATCGTCATAAAAGAATACCTCTATATCATTATAATTTTAATATTTTCTCTAACATGCACTTCAAAAAAAGTAAAAGTTAAAGAAATGTTTTGGACACCACAGTAGGGGCATCACCTACTGTCATTTGTTAAAAAAAAACAACTACAAAAGAACAGATGTCATATAAAGAATGGCATTGCAAACTAAGCGGTTTTTTAAAAATACCATCGGCTTTAAGGCAGACATTTGGGGTATTGGACTCGTATGTTAACGATCCCTCTAGTATAGTTTTTCAAACTGTATATATTAAACTTTGCCGTGCCATTTATCCAAGTAACCATGCGCCGTTGCACGATTACAGGTACCATTACAGTAAAGTATTACATACAATACCACAGGGCACAGTCCTAGCTCTACAAGATCGCTCGTTTTTTCTCAAAGCAGTACGCAGTACACACTACACAGCATCAACCCAAACAGTGCTGGCGGTAATAAGCGTTCACGATGCATGTAACGTGTAGCACGTAAATCTTAATCACCCCTGGTTCGCAGCAAGAAGACGCTGAGCTCCTGCGGCGGGCTACCGCCGGCGGTGCCGGGGCTGATGAGGTGGTACGACACGGCGTCCTTGGAGCCCACGATCCTCTCGTACGTCGCCCTCATGTACAGAACCTCCCCACCGCAGCGGTCCTGTTTCCTTCCCTCGCTGATCCCTTCGGGCGCCTCCACCGGCGGCAGCACCCCGACGCCGGTCGTCATCGTCCGCATGCTCTCCAGCACACGCCGGTCCGTGTCCGTCGGCCGGCGCCGCACAGCGTACCCCACGTCCCGTCCGTTGCAGGACGCCTTCCAAACGTTCCTCGCGCTGCCGCCCGTAGCGTTGCTGCTACCGTCGTTGGCCGCACCGGACTGGCCGCTGGAGCGGTGGCACTCGAGGGCGATGCGGAGAAGACCGGAGCCCATCTCGGAAGCGAGTGACTGCATCGGGACGGAGAGCTCGAAGAGGAAGGGCGGCGGCACGGCGGCGTCGCGCTGCACGCAGAAGGTGACGCCGCCGCTGCGGCTCCCGAAGATGGTGCCCACGATGACGGTGCAGTGCCTGCCGTCCTTCCTGGTGACGATCGAGGCGGCCGGGTCGATGATGCTGTCGGAGTTGTGCTCCTCCGGCTGCTGCTGCTGCTGCTGCTGACGCCGGTCCTTGCCGCCGGGAAGGCTGTCCGGGAAGGAGAAGCTGAGGCGGTTCTTGTCGTCATCGTCGGACGGCTGCTTACCGGAGGGGACGCAGGAGGTGAAGATGGGTGCAAGGCACAGGTAGTTGGATGCGGCCGTCTTCTTCTTCTTCATGCTGCCTGAATTGCTGCAGCTGCTCAGCTCTGCTTCTTGGCGCAGATCAGGTGAAGTGATGACATGTATAGCAGCAGTTGAGATCTTGTTCTTGGGCTCTTGGCTGGGGCAAGTGAGACGATGATATATGTGTAGGCGCGCAGAGCCAGCAGCCATGTTGATAAACATTGCAATTTGGACTGCGATTAGGTTGTCTCTTCCCTGTCATCACTAGAAGAAATCGTGTATTGTTTTCTCCGTTTATTCGTGGATAGATTTCAAATTAACTAATCCGCTTTGTTCTTTGGAGTGTACACGGTCTATGCGTCTTGTTCGTCGTTTCTACTCAAAGCATACAGCAAAACAATGGCTGGTGTCGAATTATACCTGATGCGCTTATATCCAAAATAAGAATATTGACGATTCTAACAACCAACAAGGCTGGGTTGTGTAGTTGGTAATGACGCTAGTCACACACTAGAGGTCCCCAATTCGAACCTGGGTTCTGACAATCTGTAACTTAGTTCTTTTTTGTTTGTCAGTAAATGATAAATTTGTTGCCAAAAAAAGTGAATTCTTGATAAATCTGTTTCACCACTTTTTTTAAGAATACCATCGTTTATTGGTAATTATTTCGTGAAATACTCAAGAGAATACTAACAATAACACATTTAACTTACCGTTACTTTATGTTGATAATCCTTATTCCTGATAATTGCCTATTCGAGTTTTCATTCACCAAACAGGACCATATCTCAAACGTAAAACAATTCCAATTCGTCAGGATTCAAAGATGATATCATCAGCAGTCAAGACAAAAAATTTGGTCTCATTGACAAAATTTATTTGGTTTCTCGAAACTAGGAATTTCAGTTTTCGCTTACACCAACAAAGGTGTCTTGCATCACTAAATGAGAATAAAAAATTCCACTAGATCCTCAGCTTTGTTCAACTTCCTAAATAAAGCACATCTGTGAAGGGACGAGTTATGTTCCATAGCTGCGATCTCCAGCATCCCCAAGGCCCGGAACGATAAACCTACAAAGCATTAAGAACAATCAATACTAAGAATGAACAACTGTGTCACAGTATATGGACATGCTAGTCAACACTCGGCGTTCTAATTACCCTTTCTCATTCACAATTTGATCCATAGCTCCCATATACACACAAATCCTGCATGAAGCAGTTACAACTTAAAAGATTATACAAAACATCAAAGGAAACCCTGAAACAAATGCCACACATGTATCAGCATGTACCCTGGGAAGTTTTTATTGAGCTTCTTGAGGGCTGGAGGAGCAGCAACAACAGATATCTGAATGGAAATGGTCACTTAGATAACAATGCCCGATTTTCCATAAAGAAAAGGATTAGATGAACATTTGTCTGCCTAATGAACTCACAATTCTAATCTGGCCGATCTCAGCTCCACGATCCTTCAGAAGATCAACTGCTGCAGCTACTGTTCCACCTGATAGATAAGCATAGGTAAATAATACGAAGATTACAAGTTTACAAACACAACAATGCCACTAAATCATTTTTATGGCTTAAGCACCATTCTATGTACTATACTGTTGGCTCATTTACTACAATCCCCACAGATCCATGTTATGAAAGGATGTAATGTCTAATGTACAAGGAAAAAGATTTACCGGTAACATCCTTTTGGAAATTTATCAGGTAACCCGCGTTCAGGAAATTTGTTGAAACGAACATCATAACAAATCAAATACCTTAATTATTTTTAAAGATAAGACAGCGCTATTAGCTAACAGAACTAACTAAGTAACTATTCAATAGCTTGGCCAAAAATCCTGCAACTGATCAACCAAATGAAAGAGTAAAATAAGAGCTGGAAGCGGATTCAGAGTGACTGCTTTTGATAATAACCATGGTTACTGCACTCGTATTGTGATGTAATTCTTCAATGATCAAATGGAATAATGAGTAGTATTCAATAACCTCCATTATGTACTTTCTAGCTCCTGAAAACTATCTTTTAAAACAAATAGTCAAAAGTTATACCTCCATGACTACAGTACAACATATCAGATGGTATTTCTCAATGTAAAGAACAAAAGAGAAATAAATAGCACTTACCTGTTCAAGTAAACAGAGGGCTGTAGTGTTGTCTCATCCCTAGCCATACCTTCATGCAGAAGAGATCAGAATGTTATCAATAATTCATTCAAGCATTGTACATAACAAAATAATATTTTTCTGTAAAAATAAGAATAAGACAAAGTGAACCATTTGTCAAGTATAAATAGGTGTTGAAGTATTGCACATTTTTTAATTATGTATATACAATTAGCAATAAGAGTTTTTTTTGCCAATTTTCATAAAAAAAAGTTCTTGCCGATATGAAGTTCCTTTCGAAGTAAAAAGATGAAAATGATGGATTTATGCACCCATAATTCCATTGTTTATATTATGACGAATCCCACAAATTTACAATTGAACATTCGACAGGCAAACTGGATGCTTTGAGATGTCAAACACAATATCTTTTCTCACCCAAATGGAAAGTTCTAGTTGAAGGCAAAATTGATGGCGAAACTCCGCAAGGGCAAGCCCTACTCGAAGAATTGGCACAATCTGAACCAAGAACCATATAAATCACAAAACATTAAATAATTACTAAATAAGAGCAGGCTGAATTTGCAAAAAAAAGGAAATGTTTTTACCGAAATACAAACCATGATAGGCTCCATGGGATTGACGGATTCAACGACAGCAGCTCCCATAGGTGACTGTATCTCCCGTGTTACTGTCGGCTGCCAATGGAAAGAGGAAAACCATGTCAGTGATGACAGACTGAACCAAATAAAATTCAACATTATTGTGCAATATAAATGGGAATTTCCAATATAATTTCTGGAGTTTCTTTTTGTCATTGCATCGACCAGATATTTAACATTTTTATGTTTTTTACATAAACATCTGAAGGGCTAATTCCAAAACACACATCAACGACACCAAATGCATCATTCCCATCTACTTAATAATTAGGAAGATACCAGCCAATCCCTGGTTGCCTCGTAGATGAGCAATCTCCCGAGCTCCCCCGTAGCACTTTCTGCCCACAATTTTTACCAGCAAGCAAGAAGTCACAGAAACATAAATCAGAATTCACAAATATTACACACCAGTCCAATACTCAAATTAGCCGATTAAAAGCACTCACTGAAGGCGTGGGAGGGCGTGGCATGATCGCGAAGGACGGAGACCAAGTGGCTGATAAGCGGGTGCGCCAGCACCACCACCTGCTGGCCGCGCAAGAAAAAAAATCTAATTCTTGATCTCCGGCCACTGAATACTAATGCACAAGTGATGGGGCGGGCGCGTACCTTGAATCTGTCCATGGCGACGGTGGCGGGCTCGTGGTTGCTGATCTCCATCTACCGGAATCGATATCAGGATAGGAGGCGGCTCAGTGGCTGCTAGGGGTTTTGGAGGGGTGGGAAGAGGGATACTCGGCGGGAAGGAAGGAGATGCGGAGGGAAGGGATGCTGCGTTGTGTGCGCGATGCGGGTGCCACCATTTGCGGGAGGGTGGTCGGGCGACCCTCCGGCTCGGTTCGGTTAGGTTGTCGTGGGACCATCACTCAATCCATGGTTTCCTTTTCTTAAAAAAAATACACTTTTTTTTTTGGCAAAGTTCTGGATTTCATTAACTTTAAAATTGAATATGAGTCTCGGAACAGTGGGGGATTGAACGGTAAGAAATCCTAGGCAAATATCTAAACTGCCTCCGGTATAAATACGATCTCATTTGTACATGGAAAAGATATATAGTAAGAGGTTTCTATATATTACGTCTCCGTTTATTATCTCTACGTGGTGTGATTGGATTGGTATTATTATGTAATGACTACAATTATTTAACATGTTATCCGCATGATTTGCTCTACATAGCTGAATCGGTACGTTGTCGGGTAGTTTAATTACTAATTAGGATTCAGTATGGGATTTCTTTCCAATCCCTAGTTTTGATATTATATTAATCTGGTAGATTAATTCATGAGAACCCGAGATTAGGTATGTTAATTGCTAATTGGGGTTAAGTATGGGGTTACTGTTCATCTTGCGTACTGTTGGACCGAAAAGGCGACTAAAGGGGGGGTGTGAATAGGAGCACGCTCACTTTTTCACAAAATATGAATTCAACACAATTTCACTCCAATAGCTATGATGAAGCTATGAAGATCAATATACCAAGACAATGAAGACTAGTATTGAATCCAATAAAACCCTAAGCAATGCGACAAAATCGCAAGAATCAAAACTAACAGATCGGCCGGCCCGATCATTTTATATCAAGGCCCGACGGCATCAAATCGGTCTGACCTCTGGTGTGGGGCGGTCTGACCTCTCGTGTGGGGCGGTCGACCGTAGGCTCTGCAACGTATCCGGAATGTAAAATCACCGATGACGGTTGTAATTAGGTCAAACTTTTGATTCTCAACTCCAAACTTTACGAAACTTTGCACACACCTTCTCTATGCTATTGAGGACCTATTCCAATTGAATATTATGATAATTCTTGGATAGATCCTGAACAATTGCCAATTGATTAACAGAAGGTCTAAAACCGGGCAAGAACGAAAACTTGATCCTAATGCTTGTTCGTGAGAGATTGATGATCAAGATGATGCTAGATAGATTCACACATATCACAGCAAGCTAATTCAAATGAAAGAATCAATCACAAACTCGCGGATCAAAGAAAGCCCTAAAATCACAAAATTGAAAGCAAGAACGAAAAGAGACTTATCTCAAGCAAACATTGCATAGATTAAGAACGTGATCGTTGCTGGATTACACCCACACCATCATGGATCAGTGGTCAATCCAAGATCACGAAATTCTCCTCAAACCATGAAAAGCCCTAGCCTCCACCTCAACTCCCCCTAAGCCAATTAGGGTTTGAAAACAACAAAAGAGGTGAAAAACAGCGAGAGGAAGAGGTGCAACCCCCACCTCCTCCTATTTATAGTGGAGGCCTAGAACTCTCTAGGGTTTGACTTAATTGGGCTCCCGTTAAGGCCCACTAACAAACGGGTCACACACGCACGCTTCGCAAAGCGCCGTCTTTAACCTTTTGACCTAAACCGCTTCACCATGCGCCATGGATTTGCCAATAGGTCACCCTTGTCCATCTTGTGTCACGCTTGAGTCATTGACCTCACCCGCATCGCCGATCGCTCGACCTCAACTCTCCAAGTCTAGTCCCGATCCTCCTTGCCGTTGACCGTCGTTGACCACCAAGCAACCTGCACAACCACAGAGAAGCAAACACGAATTCGGGAACAAGTTCTTCACAACTTGACCCATGTTAGTCAAAACATGCATCATGCAAACCATATGCCACGATATCAATGACTTTGACCTAACAAAACAACATCGCCACGGTTGGCCGACGTTCAAGTCAATACCGGCCCGACCGCTCCATATGAGCGGCCGGACCGCCTTTGGCCGGCCGGACCGCTCCTCGTGAGCGGCCGGACCGCCCTAGGACTTAGCCGAAATTCATGCCCCAAATTCAAACCTTCGGAAATTAAAACGAATAGAACTTCTTCTCGAGACTCCAAAATTATGAGACCAAGTGCATTGGGATCCCCTCACTTGCCTACAACACCTATTTTTGGCCCACTGCTTTGACCACTTTTAGGTCACACCGATCCGATCACGCGCACATGGCGGTCCGACCGATTAGGACCGGTCGGATCGCCGTGCTAGGACCGGCCGGACCGCCTCGCCCGTAATGCCTATAGCTTTGTCGAAAACTCGTGAAACGATAAACCGTAAACACCATTGCCAATTGTCACATCATCCTAAGATCCGAACATATCCCCATGATATCCACACGCACGCGGTATTCGAGTGTATTGACGATTTAAAATGTGGTCGCACGATGTCGCCCACACGCCGTTGTCATCGCGTTCCTCACGGTGGCGGGCGAGACACTAACGGACGCCCATGACGCCAGGGCCTCGCCGGTTTGAGTCTTAGCGCCGCTGCCGCCGCATGGGGTCGGCTCTCCGCCTCGTCACCATTGTCGCCATCGCCATCGTGCGGACCCGCACGCCACCGCCCATCGCCACGCGACCGCAAGTCATCATGCGCTCGACCATCATGCGTGGTGCTCGCGCCGCATCACGCCGGGCACCGCAGGCCCACCGTCATGCCATCCCTTCATTGTCGGTAACCCACCGCGCCAGATGACGCGCCATTGTAGTCGTGCCTGACACGTGCTACCGCCGTAGCGCACCCACATGTGAGGTGAAGGGATACGGGTAGGCTACGCTAGCTGATAATTCAAAACTTCTACAACGTAAACCAGGATGTCATTCAAGCAAGAGATCATAGATCGTTACTACTAGACGCGCAGTGCAGCGAAAGAAGAGTTGGAGTAGCCTGGTATAACGAAGAGCGTGTCGATGTAGTGGTCGTAGTCGATCGTCTGACGTAGTTGATCGTTCAACATAGTCGATCGTCCTCGCAGTTGGTCGCCCAAATGCCGCCGCGCCGATCATTTCCTCCAAAGAATCGATCGCTTCCTTGCAAAGTCGTGGATCGTCCTCGAGCGCAATAGCAACCATAATAGTGCCTCTACAACATCTACACGTCCAGGGTAGGAACACCGTAAACCGATGTGCTAGCACCAAGTGGCATGAGAAGGCTCTCTTAAGGAGATGACAGCTAAGGTTTAGTAGAACAACTCACGATCCTCGCTGTAAGGCCTTATTCCCAATAGCCTCAAGTATCTCCTCATATAGTGCCTGTAATGGATCCTATTCAACATGTTTGACAAATCATATCCAGAACACCTCAAATTTCCAACATAGAGCCTAGGGTGCTACTAAACTATTTTACGTAACCATTTATTTCAACTAATTAATCAACTTCTAGCAAATCAATCAACCGAAAGACACAGTTGTAATCATCAAGATCTAACAACATCTACAAATAGCAAGATAAAAAAAATATCATCTAACAATTGTAATTAAGCTAAGCATGGAACTTTATCTTTATCATCCAAATCCAAATCCATCATCTTTACTACACCATAGGAAATATTTAACAAGTAAATATAAAGCATAAAAATTCAACAGATTACGAGGATAAAGTCTAATCCAATCAATCTAGTTATTCAATCAAACATGATTAGATGAACCAACAGCTGAGGTTCAAAAGCATAAACAATTCATCCATGACTACAAGTGAATCAACCACCACGAAGGATGGACACAACCCAAACTAAAAGTGATAACAAGACCTTTAGATTGTATGTCAGTAATCTAATTTTATTGGTCATGAATAGTGTAAGTATGATATGCATCAAGACTACCCCTTCCCATGCAAATCGCTGCCTCGAGAGGTACCTAAAAGCACAACAACAGCAAGTGTGAGTCTATGACTCAGCAATGTACAACAGTAATACTAAACAAAACTTAACGAACAACCAATGAGGATATCAAGTCTGTTGGAAATATGCCCTAGTGGCAATCATAGAGATGATGATATTTCATTATGTTCTAAAGTCAACAACCTCCAGTTAAATTTTCATAAATTTTTGAGTGGTTTTGCTATCCCAATTAAATCCTCCAAAAATCAGTTGTTTAATTCAAACCCTAGCTGGTTTTCACTGTTCCTTGGCGCGAGTCGACTCGGGCTCGAGCCAATTGACTCGGCCCACTCAACTAGCTGCACCGCCGCGATCGATCGAGCGTGGGCACTGTGGGCCGTTGGATCGTCATCGCATGGTCCACGGTTGGCTCAGAGCGTTGCCGATTCGATCACAGAGGAACCGTCCGATTTGGAGATCACGGCCTAGATTGAGTGAACATTCGGACCGGCCGATCGCCCCATTCCCTTGAACCGTCCGATTTGGAGATAACGGCCTGGATTGAGTGAACGCTCGACCGGCCGATCGTCCCATTCATTTGAACCGTTCGATTTTGATCCAACGGCGGCCAAGTCATCTCCTTCCTCGTGCTCCCTCGCTTGCGTGCGCGCTGCACCATGGACAGAGGAAGTCGTGGCTGTCGCAGCGCCCTGTCCACTCCATGTCATGGCCAACGGGTCCTTCTGCTCGCATTAATTGCTGGACGTGCACCGCCCTCAAACGTCCATAGCTCAACTGCTCCCATCACTCTCAGTGCTCCCATGGCAGGTCTGACCAAAGGAGGATTTTGCCGTTGCTCTCTGCCATTTCCTCTACTTAAGTAACCGGCTTTACTCTCTTGGCTTCCTTTAGCATTTCCACAACTCTAGCTAGCACCCACGGGTTTGTTTGAGCTACATTCACCCGAAACCATTTCGGCCGCCATTGCCGAGCTTCAAGCTCACGGTGAAGGCAAGACCACGCTGGCTCTCCTCTCTATTTCTTGTTCCTCCTCTCCTCTTTAATCACCGAGCTTACTTGGTTATGCAAGGAGGCAAGGTAGTGGCCTATGCATCAAGGCAATTGAGACCTCATGAACTCAACTATCCTACCCATGACTTGGAGTTGGCTGTTGTGATTCATGCACTTAAGATTTGGCGACATTACCTAATCGGTAATCGTTGTGAAGTCTATTCGGATCACAAGAGCTTAAAGTATTTGTTCACCCAACCTGACCTGAACCTCAGGCAAAGGAGATGGTTGGAGTTGATCAAAGACTATGACATGGGTATTCACTACCATCCGGGCAAGGCTAATGTTGTTGCCGATGCGCTCAATCGCAAAGCGCATTGCAATGCCTTGTTGCTCAAGGAGCTTCAACCCACCCTTTTGGAGGAATTTCAACATCTAAACTTGGGTTTGGTTGAGCATGGTTCCTCACTACCTTGGTTGTGCAACCAACCTTGGTGGATCGGATCAGTCCGCCAAAGAATGGGATGTTGGAGTGAGCCGCATCAAGGAAAACGCCAAGAACGGAACAACCAAGTGCTTTTCTGAGGATGAGCATGGTGTTGTGAGGTTCGTACAATGCCTTGTGATTCTAAAGGACATGGAATTGCGGAATTTGATCCTCCGCGAAGCCCATGATTCGCCTTGCTCTATTCATCCCGGGGCCACAAAGATGTATCAAGATCTCCGCCAGAGATTTTGGTGGACCCGAATGAAGAGGGAAATTGCGGTTCGCTGTCGAGTGTGACGTGTGTCATCGTGTGAAAGCCGAGCATCAGCGTCCAGCAGGACTGCTTCAGCCTTTGCCTATTCCCGAATGGAAGTGGGATTCCGTCGGCATGGACTTTATCACCGGTCTGCCCTGAACCCAAAAAGGGAAGGATTCCATCTGGGTTGTCATTGATCGGTTGACTAAAGTAGCATATTCCTTGCCGGTGCGGGCTAAGATTTTGTAGGTCGGTTATGCGGACTCTATATTTCCCGCATCGTGCTTGCATGGTGTGCCCAAGACGATTGTCTCTGATCGTGGTTCTCTTTTCACCTCTCGCTTTTGGCATACTTTGAAGAGGCTATGGAACCCGTTTTACCTTTAGCACAAAGATATCACCTCAAACCGATGGTCGACCGAAAGGGTCAACCAAGTGGTGGATGACATGCTTCGTGCTTGTGTCCTTTCCTATGGGAAGCATTGAGAGAAATACTTGCCATTCGCCGAGTTTTCTTATAACAACAGCTTTCAGGCCAGTCTCGGCATGGCACCTTTTGAGGCCTTATAAGGGAGAAAGTGTAGAACCCCGTTGAATTGGTCTGAGACCGGTGAAAGACTTTTCTTTGGTCCGGACTCGATCAATGAGGCCGAGAGCCAAGTTCAGCTTATTCGTGATTGTTTATGCACAGCTCAATCCAAGCAAAATAGCTATGCGCATCGCCGTCGTCGTGAGTTGAGTTTTGAGCCCAATGACTTTGTCTATCTCAAAGTCTCTCCTTTGAAGGGCCATCAACGTTTCGGCGTCAAGGGCAAGTTAGCTCCTCGATATGTCGGGCCTTACCGAGTCATCGAGAAGAAGGGAGTTGTTGCCTACAAGTTGGAGTTGCCAACTGCACTTGAGGGGGTACATGATGTATTTCATGTGTCCCAGCTAAAGAAGTGCCTCCGTGTTCCAACTGAGGAAGCTCCGTTGGAAACCCTCGATGTCCAAGAGGATTTGACTTATCGCGAGCACCTTGTTCGCATACTCGATGAGGCTGAACGAAGAACAAGGAGTAGAACCATCAGATTCCTTAAAATTCAGTGGTCGAACCATTCTGAGGATGAGGTTACTTGGGAAAGGGAAGAACGCTCAAAGTGCGGACTATCCTCTTTCTTCCTCGAGTGAGCCAAATCTCGGACGAGATTTTTGTAAGGAGGAGGTTTTGTAACATCCCGATTCTAAGTCTTTGCTTCAGAGGACCGAAAGGCGACTAGGGGGGTGAATAGGCGCTTTCAAAACTTTCTCGCCTAAATCAAAACCAACACGAACTTTACTCCTTTAGCTATGAAAGCTAAGAAGTTCAGTGTGCACACAACGGAAGCCTTGTGTTGAATTTGATAAACCCCTCAAGCACACGACACAAAAAGAGAAAAGAACTCAATGTTCTTCACTGGACACGGGCGGTCTGACCGGCTACCACGGGCGGTCGGACCGAAGGTCATCCAATGGTCCGACCAAGCAACTAACCAATGGCCGGACCGGTGGATACGGTTCGACCCGCCAAACCAATGGCCCGAATACATCGGCGGTCGAACCGCCGTTGAAAGGCTTGGTCGGACCGGTAGAGTCCAAGATCAAAAACTCCACCCAAATCCAAAACGAAATTTGATCCAACTTTTGATTCAACCAATAAAACTTGACCAAATTTCTAGCACACCTTCCTAATGGTATTGGAGACTTATTTCTAGCGACGATCCGTCAGATCCACTTCGCAGAATCGATCTCTCGAGATTTTACCAAAGAAGTGCACAAACCCTAGAAATGAGAAAATCTTGATTCAAGTCTTGCTTGTGGGGGTTTGATGAACTAGATGACTCTAGGAGTAATCCCACACATCAAAGCAAGATAGAGTAGGCCAAGAGACCAAGCATGAATCGTTGAATCAAGGAAGCACCAAAAACATCCAAAAGAGAGAAGAACACAAAGGGACCAATTGATCTTTCAATTAAGCATCACAAGATTGTTCACTCACAATAGATGCTTACAAAGCCTCTCCACCAAGGAGGGCAAAGAGCTCAACAAGGAGCACACTCCAAACCCTAGTTCTCCTCTCCTCTCCTCCAAACCCTAGAAAAAGGAAGAAGGGGGCTAAATGAATGCTTGCTTAATTTTCCACCTCTCCCCTTCCTATTTATACTAGAGACCTAGGGTTTCCCTTTTTGGGTCTCTTACACATGGGACCCACACACAATTAACTCTTGAAGCAATCGCCTGCTTCACCACGTGTAGGTTGATCAGCGGTTCTCATCGACGCCAAGCCTCTCTTGTCCGAATCCCATCGGAACCTCCCAGAGACTCGCACCGATATCCGCACCGCCGATCCAACCAAATTGCATCAACCACCCGCTCGATCCATCTTGTCCATTCTCGCACCATGCTTGAGTCACACGACCACCCGTATTCCCGATCGCTCGACCTCGGCTCTCAAGCGTAGTCCCGATCCACTCACCGCTGACGCCGCTGACCGCAAGCCACCGCACAAAGAATAGACAAACAAACCGCTTCCGAACAAGTTCTTCACAACTTGACCCACGCCGCCTCCGCAATGCGATATACATCAATAAAGCATTGAAGTTCATAGAATAACACACTCGTAACAAACTCAATGCAATACTTGGCTCATCTCCAGGATCGCGGCTCGATCGCCCCACGTGGCCGGTCCGACCGATTCATGCGGCGGACCGCTCCCACAACGGCGGCCGGACCGGTCCAAATGACTTAGCCAAAATTCAAGCGAGAAATTCAAACCTTCGGAAATTTCAATCGAATAGAACTTTTGACTGGAGCTCCAAAATGATGGGACCACATCCGTGAGACTCCTCACTTGCCTACACAACCTATTTTTGGCCCACTCCAAAAACCCAACTTTTAAAACAATGGTCGGACCGCCACCATGGCCGGCCGGATCGCTTCCACGGGCGGTCGACCGCCAAGACAACCGGTCGACCGCCAAAGGGCCCGACAAATTTTGGAGCAAAACCGAAACGCGAGATTTTGCAAACTAATAACGCCATTGCCAATTGACTCATCATCCCGAGATCGTGCACATATCCTCACGATATCCACAATCTCCCCTTGATGAACACATTGGCAATTTTCAAGAAAATGTGGTTTTTCAAAATGAAAAGTAAAATACGCTGTTGTGCATAAAGGCACAACTTGGTCCATAAGCAACAAAAAGCCTAGGAACCGACCAAGCTGGCTTCAGAATAGTGTAAGCAAGTGAGCTAAGGCATTGAAAGCACAAAATAATTCAAATTCCAGAAAGTAGCCAAAAATCTCACTTAGGTCCAAGTGAAAGACACATTGTTCTATTTGACCTTTGATCATTGTGAGTATTCCTCAATTGCAAATCAAATAAGATAAGACACTGAAACCCAGAAACTCAACTCACCATGATCACAGATTTTCAAAAGGTTCAAAATTTTTATTTTATGAAGTTCTTTTATATTAAACCTTGAGTATGAAACCAAAAGCTCCAACATTATTAACATCATTTTCTTCACAATCTTTCTCCCCCTTTGACAATGAATTCATCAAGATGCATGAAAAAGAAAGAGCATGAAGGAATGACTTTATTTTTGAGCTTTAGTAAAAAGGAGCACTGACCATTATACATGTAGACAGTACAAGTATTATACCAAGCCATATAAGGAGAAGACGCTGTATTCAATCATGGCAAAACGTAATCGCAGCTAAAACCAAGATAGCAAAGAATCGAGATTAACGTAATTGAAATCATGAAAGGTTGCTCAAAATCATAGATTCACTCAAGGCAACCAAAAATGAGTCAAGCCATGTCTATAAGTAAAAAGAGACTCAAAACAAGAAATGAGGCATTTTGAGCATTAAGAAAATTCTTTTGAAGCAAAGCTCAAGCACTTAGCCCTTTTTGGGCAAATTCTCTTTTTCGTTCTCACCCCTTTTTTTTGCTGTGCTAGAAATGTTATGGGAGGTTAATCCTAAAGTCAGCAACCTCTAGTTAAATTTTCATAAATTTTTGAGTGGTTTTGCTATCCCAATTAAATCCTCCAAAATCACCGCTTAATTCAAACCCTAGTGGTTTTCACTGCTCCTTGGCGCGAAGTCGACTGGCTCGAGCCAATTGACTCGGCCCAGTCAACTAGCTGCACTGCCGCGGTCGATCGAGCGCGGGCGCTATGGGCCGTTGGATCGTCATCGCATGGTCCACGGTTGGCTCGGAGCATTGCCGATTCGATCACAGGGGAACCGTCCGATTTGGAGATCACGGCCTGGACTGAGTGAACGTTCGGACCGGCCGATCGCCCTTTTCCTTGAACCGTCCGATTTGGAGATAACGGCCTGGATTGAGTGAACGTTCGGACCGGCCGATCGTCCCATTCATTTGAACCGTTTGATTTTGATCCAACGGCGGCCAAGTCATCTCCTTCCTCGCGCTCCCTCGCTTGCGTGCGCGCTGTGCCATGGACAGAGGAAGTAGTGGCTGTCGCAGCGCCTTGTCCACTCCAAGTCATGGCCAACGGCTCATTCGCCAGATAATTCTTTGGACGGCACCGCCTCAAACGCCCATAGCTCAACCGCTCCCATCACTCTCGGTGCTCCCATGGCGTGTCCGACTAGAGGAGGATTTTTCCGCTGTTTCTCGCCATTTCTCTACTTAAGTAACCTGCTTTACTCTCTTGGCTTCCTTTAGCATTTCCACAACTCTAGCTAGCACCCACGGGTTTGTTTGAGCTACATTCACCCGAAACCATTTCGACCGCCATTGCCGAGCTTCAATCTCACAGTGAAGGCGGTACCACAGTGGCTCTCCCTCTCTATTTCTTGTTCCCTCCGCTCCACAGGCGGTACCATAGTCGATTTAATTTCGGATTTTTCCGAGAGGATTATTTGTTAACTGAAAAATACAATTAACTGGTAAAATGCATAACTATTTCTCTGTAAACTATTTTTGAGTGAATCCAATTTTGTTGGATTCCTCTATTAATGAGCTTACTGTGAAAGTTAGTTTTGAACATGTTACTTTTCCCAAAAAGTTTACTTATGCATTTTGCTTTTGCTCATTTCATGGCTTTGGAAAATTGTAGAAAGTGCATCATAGCTCCAAATGAGATGAATCCAATTGGGTTGTTCATCTCATGAGGTGCTTGATCTACTGTAAAAATCTCAAGTGCGCCACCTTTCTAGAAAATGTTGCCAAATAATTGAATTGCAATGAATAGTAGCATTTGTGATTTATAAGGCTGAGAAGATTTGTTTTACTCATATCTTTTGCATTAAGAATCCAAATCAATTGGTTCTTGTTGCTAAATTCCTTATAAATCATGCTATTGCTGTTGTAAAATTTTCAAGGCATTCGAAGAAAGTTTGCTGTTGAGTATTTTTCGTATTCGTCGTTCTTATCGATTCTTTTTCGCTCTTTCGTTAGGTTCCAACGATTGTGTTAACCACGAGAGTGACCCTTAGCAACATATTGAGCAGCAGCAACCAGGCAAGCAGTTTGATCATGTTAATCCAAGTATTTTTCAAGTCTAATATATTATTTGCAACTTGTATGTATGCATTGCTATGTTGTGTTAAATTATGATTAGTGGATCCTATAGTTGCATAATCTGTAGGAATTGATTATCCTCTACTACCTGAGCCTAGGTTAATTGATGTGATTGGAGTTCTTTGGATGAGCTCTTGTCACTTAGTAGATTGCGATTTGAAATTGCTTAGAAATGCTTAGTTTCAGTAGTAATGGGTGATCATCGATTTAGTCGATGATCTTGATCACACATCTAATTATTATTCCTTTATGTCCAGCACTTGTGCTTTGTTATTTTATAAAGTCAAAATATGAAAATGAAAAATTGATTTAGACTTGGGCATATTGGTTGGATGGTGTGGTTGTTTGGATTGTGGTGGTATGCCTAAGTCAACAAGGACCGAATTACTTATGCCACCGTACTGAGTAATTTACGTGCTAACCACACGAGAGGGATATGAGACCTCTCTCGACTTAGTACTTTGGCGTGTGTTAGCTCCGAGTCGCAGGAGGTGGTTTGTGTGTGTTGTGTGAAAAAGAAATTGTGTTGTTGTTGGGTGTGCGGTAGTGGAGTTCCGGGTAGGTTCTCCACCTCGCGGGGCATCGTAGTTGTCCAAGGCTTTACCCGCGATGGGTAGTTGACCGAGGCTTTACGATGACTCCGACACAACGTATGGGTTTCTATCCATACGGGCGACTCATAGTTAATACATAATATTGGAAATGTCTCGTAGGACTTAGCCGTGCCGGCATACCAAAGGAAGTGTGCTAATCATGTGGCAAAAAGGCGGTCTGACGTATGGGTACATCGGTACACCCCTGCAGGGATAAAACTATTCGAATAGCCTCGTCTTAGGTTATGGACACGCTCGGATACGCCCCGTGAGAATTAGACTACAACTTTTTAATTAAAATTTGACATGGTTGGCATGAATAGGGTAATTCATACTATTGTTGTGGTGACTAGTGGTTAGTCATTTCCAGGATGTTGTTGTCATCTATTTATTGTTATTATGTTGTCTTTTCCTATTATTTGAACAATAAAAACAGATTGTAAACTTGCTTGCAAATGTACTACAATATTGCAAATGAAAACTTGCTTTATGCCGAAAATGAAACATACAGCCTCCACTTAAATAAGCTTGCATGTAGCTATGTATAGGTCTGTTACTCTACACGTAAGTCTTGCGGAGTACAATTTTGTACTCATTTGCTTTGCTTAACTATTTGTTGCAGAGGAGGAAGGTGAGCCCCAAGGGCCTCACTTTTGTGAGATGTGCTGTGGGTTTGACGACTAGCTTGGTGGTCCGGTCGGTTGCCTTGTGGGTAAAGGCACACTGATTGGCTCTTTTGTTTATCGCCATCTTATAGCATTTCGCTTCCGCTGTCTAATTAGTTATTTGTATGATTTTGGCCGGTCGGCCTCTCTTTTGTAATAACTATCCTTTATTTAGATTAACTTCTGGTTTGTGTTTTTGCTTGTTCTATGTGTTTGAATGGAATTGATACATACTTGTTGTAAAGGGGTGTGTATACTGCATTCTTGGGAAGTATACATATCTCGAGTCTCAGTTTAGTTGATTTGTGATGCTAGGACTGAGTGGATGGTTAAGCATTACAAGCCTGATAAACCGGGGTCTCACAGTGACCAATTACAACCTGGTCGTATAGAGATATGAACTGGTCGTAAGTGATGAGGACCTGATCATAGATCATATTACATCAAGGTTCGTCCGATTTATTCTACGTGTCTTTGGGAATCGTTATGTGCTGCTAGGTACCGCTAACGACTAGTGATCGAAAAAGAGTTTCCGAGTCATAACCGATTACACATGAACCTTTGGGGTTGCACACTTAAAGGGCAAGGATCTGTTTTGGATGGTGATCCGAATTCGTATAGCCCACGAGTTCCTAATGGGCCTCCAGGTCGAGACCCATCATGGATGCCTATATAAAGAGGGGCGGTGGCATGGGGTAGAAGTGAGGATGATCTTTGGAAGAACTCCCAAAACCCTAATAGCCATGCCTTCTCAACCACGCTGTCGGTGCTAGAACTCCAGCACGTGGTGATCCTGCCCCATACGTGTGGATACCTCAGAGGTGTTGCTACGAAGCATCAGCACTAGGACGATCCGAAACTCGTGATGCCCACCAGTGTCGGAGGAGAAGTAACTTGACGAGCACGACCACTCGGAGGAGCAGAGGCGTGAGTACGACTACTCAAAGGAGGAGACGCCATGAGTACGACTACGATCGCATCAACTCACTACATCGACTCTACTTCCGCTACTAGTCGGCGCGCCTAGCGGTAATCTCGTGATCTATTACTTGCGGTTGTTTCTTGGTTGCGCGTAAATTTTTGTTTGTGCTATCGTAGCATTGCCGCAGATCCCAACAAAGTCCTCGTATGAACATCAGCAAGGAACCATAATAAATCTCTTATGCTTAAATGTAATGCATATGACAAGAATGATCTTTCTTTCTTCTTTGCAATTACCGGTAATGCCGAGTAGTACATCCGTCGATGCATACTCAAGCTTGTGCCCTTAAGCACAGGGACCTCAAGCCCACACTCCATAAGTGTGGGGATCCATGCCCGTCCAATACATGACGGAGACCTCATGCCCATCCAATGTATGATGGGGACCTCAAAAGAAACAAGACTTGGCTACTAAGTAGTCCAAAAATCAGAAATGAATGCCATGATGTAAATGAATTTCATAATATCATTTCAATGTGAGAGAAATAGCAGTCCGTGATAAAAAGCATAGAAATAAACTCATAAGTAAACCATAACATTTATCATGAATACTGCATCCTAATTCATTCTATACTATATGTATTTGCCTAAACCATGCGATGTTTGACGATGTGAAAAGGGTGCTGCCCCCGGAACACCACCACCGCCTGAACATTTTTAACAATTCTACTAAAAGAGTAATTCGGGACAAGACATTGCTATAAACAATTATTGATAAGCTACGCTCCCTAACGCAGCGCAAAACATCAACTCTCATAAACAGCAAACTGTCCTAGAATGGGATAGTCCCTTCTAAAAATGATAATTTTCTGTAGGGTTAACTAAATTTAGTGATCTTTAATCCCCTAGAAAACTTACAAATGTTCCCACAAAAATCTTGTTGGCAAGGTTCCCAGATTCTACCTTCTTCTGCCCCTACTAAACAGGTTAAGAAATCTATTAAATCTCGTTAGAGGTTTTGGACAGCGAAACTAAAACTTATGTAACTTCTAGTACAAACCTCCAAAAATTTGATCTTTATCTCTCTGAAAAGCCTACGAAAATATCTACAACTTTCGTGTTGGTAAAATCCTCTAAAAATTTCAGTATCTAACTCCTATTGATCAATTTCTAAAATCTGTCAAAATCCCGATAGAAACCTGGAATAGCAGCAATGCAAAATTCATAACTCGAGATTGCCAACTACAAATTAAGTGATCCAGGACTCCATGGAAAGATAATAAACTTATCTACAATAACCTAGTTGGCGAGATTATCTAATTCTTTCATTAAGATGATCTAATCTACAATTGAAAACTTAAAGTCAGAACCTAACAATTTCAAAGAACAGCAGTACAAGAAAAATCCGTATTTTTTGAATGGATTATCCAAAATTTATGATCTTTATCAATCTGGAAAGCTAATAAGATTTTCCACGAATGTTATGTTGGGAGACTCCCCTGAATCAGCCATTATCTAAGCCTAATCTATTAAACAAGGCGACTGTTGTAATCTCGCCGTAATCTCCGACAACAAGAATAATCTAACGTATCTTCCAAACTGGAACTCCGAATTGGTTATCTCAGACTCTATGGAAAGCTGATAACAAGACGCACAACTCTCTAGGAGACCCTATCCCCGGATTCGGAATTTAACTATGTGACAACTGACGAGCAAACTGAGTACAGATTACTGACCTTGATTGATGCCCTGGACAGCAGCGACGAGGATACACTAATGGAGGGAAACCATGCCAGGGTGTTTCTGTACCTGGCGATAACAGCCTTGGGGGAGGGGCTGCGCAAGGAGGAGAGAGAGGTGACAGGGGGTGACTACTATGCGTGGAGGGGCGGCGGCCAATGCGGGGAGAGGGCGACTAGTGTTTGGGGAGGGGGAGGGTGGCGCCCCCTTATGGCTGGCTCCCCCCTTGGGCCTCATGGGCCATGGCCTGTGGCCCAAGTTGGCGAAATTACATCAAAAAACCTCTTTTAAATATTTTTATTTCCTCTTTTGCTTGTTTCCCTTCCCTAGAAATATTCAGAGTATTACATTCTACCCCCTTAACAGGATTCGATCCCAAATCTAAACTCTGATCTATACGAAAGAAAACTATGATTAGAAATTAATGACATAAACATGTACCCGCAGCGAACAAATCTGAGTATTGTTCACGCATACGAGACTCCAGTTCCCAAGTGGCCTCTCTCTCCGAACGGTGAGACCAAAGCACCTTGACATATTTCAACGTCTTGTTCCTCAGGACTCACTCTGAATCTTCCAGCATTTTCATTGTTCGGGATTCGAAGATAAGATCTTGTTCAATGATCAGAGGTTCGAGTAGAATTACATGTTATGGAGCTCTCAAATGCTCACACAGCATCAAAACATACTAGACGTTGTGTAACATCCCAAATATGGATTTGTGTTTCAAATGTAAGAAAATACAAAGAAATTAAAATTTTTCTTGCATCTTGAAACCCTTGGTCATCTTTGTAATTCTTTTAAAAAGAATTATGAAAATCAAAATTCAATCCTCTTTTGACTCCAATCAAAAACCTTCGTGGCATAGGTCTTGTGCCAAATCCTTGGAAATATTTTTCCTGAGTTCTAGGGAGGCTTGGCAACACCTCTGAATTATCTTATGATTTTTAGAAATTATTTGATAATTTTGGAGGCAAGTCAAAATTGGTCAAACCCTATTTCCCCACTTCTGGAATTTCTGGAGAAAATTCAGTGCTCAAAAATATCTGAAAATTTTATGAGAGGTTCCTCCTGCTGTCAGCAAGCTCCAGTTAAAATTTCATAAATTTTGGAGTTTGTTTGCTACCTTAAATAATTCCTCAAAAGTCAGATGTTTAGGAATCAAATTCTAACTGGTTTGCACTGTTCCTCGGGTTCGAACCGGACTCGGGCTCGAGCCACTGGACTCGGTCCAGTCAACTAATCGCACCGGCGCGGTCGATCAGGTGTGCGGGTCGTGAGCCGTTGGATCGGCATCGAACGGTCTTCGACCAGCCGAATGATGGAATCGTTTCAACCCACTCGATCTATCTCAGCCTTTCGATTTCAACCCGACGGTCGATGAGTCGTCTCCTTCCTCCGTCAGCGCGCGCGTGAGCCGTAGCCATGGCGTGCGCAGAGGAGAAACGCAGCGCGTCGATCCACCCACTCGATGGCCGCTTTAAACGGCTATCTCTGCGCGCTTTAATGCCCGCCGCTCCTCCTCGAGACGCCCACTCTCCAATCGCCCCGTCGCCTCTCGCGCAAACGGCCAGTTTACCCGAGCGGGATATCGCCATTGCTCTCGGCCATCCTCGGCTATTTAAGCTCCATTGTCTCTCCCTTAGCTTCCTTTAGCACCTCCGCAACTCTAGCTAGCACTCACAAGTCCGCTGGAGCTGCAGATCCTCGGTAATCCCTCGGCCGCCATTGTCGGTTTTGGAGCTTCGGTGGAGTCGGTGCAGCAAGGGTTTTCTTCTTCGGATCTTTGCTCCCTCTGCTTCCCCTTTACTCTCTGAAGCTTAACCCTCACTCAATTCGGTGGAATATCGCTTGGACCTTCCTGAGTCCATGCGCGGCGTGCATAATGTGTCACATGTTTCCATGTTGAGGAAATATTTGAGAGATCTAGAACATGCGATTCCATTAGAGCCATTAAGAACTGAGCAAGACCCTACCTTCGAGTCCCGTCCGATGCTTGTACTAGAGAGGTTGGAGAAAATGTTGAGGTTTATACGTAGGTTTAAGTCATGGTGTTGTGGTCACGTCAGTACGAGCGAGAGGCAACTTGGGAGTTCGAGTCTTACGTGCGCGAGCAATATCCAGAGTTGTTTCACATCAGGTACATGTTAACTATTGTGTAATTACAGGCTTGGTGTTCTTTCGAGTAGAACAGCGAGTAAAATTCGGGGTCAAATTCAATTCAAGGGGGGTAGAATGTAATATCCCGAAACGCCTTAGAGAGAAAATGAAAAAAAATGGTGCGGTTTTCAAAAAAAAAACCTCGTGAGGGTCTGTGCGTAATTAGATAAAAGGGTATACGTGAAAACGAGATATTTGTGTGTTTTTTTAGAGAGGAGGAATCAAAACCCAGAAATCAAACCCTAGCCATGTTTATATTTTTTCCCGTGCGCCGCCACTTCTGCATTAGCCTGTCGCTTTCCGCGGGGCGGCGCCTGCTGCTGCACCATTGCTGTTCGACCATCACGCCAGCGCATCCTACCGCATCGCCGCTTGCCCGCCTTCGTTGATCGCTGCCCACGCGGGCGTCGAGGTACGGTTGCCCGCATCACCCATCTGCCCGCGCCCGCAAGCCAGCCTAGCATGTCGCGTGGAACACCGAGTGCTGCTTTCGCCAGACGTCCGCCTGGGAGCGACGGACGGCGCCAAAGATGTGGACGCCAGGAGTGGCTTCCGCCAGTGTGTCTCTGCCCGCATGCTTTGCTGCCGCTGCAAGCTAGCTGCCGTGTGCTTGTGCATGTGCGTTCCTTCATGTAAGTGCTGCGTGTCCTCTTCTACTAGACGATGCATGTGCATGTGCATGTGCATGTGCGGGTGTGTGGTTTCAAGTGAGTGCTGCTGGTAGTACTACCAAATCAAGGAAAAAAAAACAAGAAGTTAGGAAAGAAAAGAAGGGAGAAGGCAAGAAAGAGGGGAATTTCACAGACGATCGCTGTTCCTCGTTGCGATCTTTGGGGTAACGCTCAAGTTGTTCCTCTTATTGCTTATTTTATCTAGATATTAAAGAATCAAGATTAGAGAGGGTATTAGCAATTTTTCAGTCAGTAGAAATCGTTTGTAGATTGGTTTAGGCTGTTGTTATGTTGTACTCTGTTATGGGTAGTATAGAGTCATAATTTGATAACTTTATCTACTAGAGAGTTGTAGATAATTTCGATAGCTTTTGGTATAATTTTTATTCATGTCAATTCGATGCATAGATTGTGAGATATGAATTTTATAGTTCTTCTGCCCGGGAGAGTTTGTCGGTGTTGATAGTCTATGGTAATTAGTAGATTAAAATAGTAGGTGAGTTAATCAGAAATTGGTCAACACGAGTGTTGTAGGTAAGTTCTTAAGTTTTCCAGAAAGTCTTGGTTGGTTGAATGTGGAGTTCAGATGAATACGTTAGAGCCATTTTACTACTGGGACAGCGGGTAATGTGTCCGGTAGATTTGGATAAATTTGGTCAGTTTGGCGTAAACATGCGAGGTCGATTAGTGTGACGGGTTGGTGCTGTGATGATGTTTTTAAGTGTGTGTTATTACTTGCTTGTTCAGGGACTATGGTCTCATGTGTCGTGCCACAATTTCGTCATCCGTCTTCGAAGGGCTAAGAGGCAAGTACATGGTAGAGTGGTGAACAATGGATTGTTCGCCATGATCATTGATATTACTTATCATGCTATTTATTTTATTTTCATTAAGCTTATTCTTATACATGATATTGATGAGCTTAAGTGAATGAGATTATGATATTGAGTTAACGAGAATAAGATATTGAGTTAATGAGATGAATTATGTTGATGGATAATTAAAGAGGTTGCATCATTTACATTCATCGTGACAGGAGTTACACGAGCCAGGTCGGTGAGAAAGTCATGTAACTATTCCGGTGAGGTCGGTGAGAAAGGTATATGACTAGTCCGGAGTGCTCTAGATAAAATCCTACTTCGGTGGGGACTTCACGGGAGTGAAGGATAGAGTGTGTCATCGACGGGTGAACACTCCGCTATACCGGTATCAGCTGATGAGATGCATACGAGCATGAGCATTTTGGTGCATTCATAGATGAGTAAATTGTTAAATTGTGCAACTATACCTATATAGAATATGGCTTGTTTGATTGAGAATGAGAATGACATCAACTAAATGGATGATGATGATAACTTTGATTATGGTTAATAAACTATTGATTATGGCTTTATTATGTATTTGCTGAGTCTTGGACTCATTCTTGCTCTATTGTTGTTTTTAGGTGATTATTGATGACGTTTTACTCGGGAAGGGCTAGCACACTTGGAATCATTCACTTCACCCAATCAGTTGATTCATTGGACATGAGAAACTTTTAAAATAACATGCAGATTCATATCTAGGACATGATGGTATTGATTAACCTTAGATGCTTGGTTTATGTTAATCTTGGTTTATTATTTTGTTGTGCTCCTAGGACTAGTTTATCTATGATTGTCATAGTATTATGCTTGTGTTATTGTAACCCGTGGATGGGTTTTAATGTTGATATGCTTGCTGTAATTTTATAGTAAGTTGATGTAAATTAGATGGTTAGAGTAGTTTAGTGACATTCTAGGCTCAATATTGGGTTGGGGTGTTACACACTCAAATACAACTTCGTATGAGAAAGTTATGCCCTTTTTACTCCGGACTGTCCTGCTGATTCCGAATCCGAATTTGAGGCTGATTCCGAATCCGAATTGAATTCTGAGTTGATTCCGAATTTGAATTTGGTTGGGCTTGTGGAAGTTTCGAATTTGACTTGGATTGTTGGGCTTCTCTCCCCTTCATTGTCTCCCACGAGCTTCTCCTCCATTGTGACGGCCTTTCTTCAAGAACAGCCTCATATCCTTCATCTCTGTACATTATTGAATCTTCCAATCTGAGCACAAGCAAAACAGTAGTTTTAGGTAGTATGAAATTCTCAACTAATTTAAAAGGAAATTCAAAGGAATGTATTCACCTGTTGGATAAGCTTCTCTTGTTTTTCAACTCTCTTAGTAAGCTCATGTTGTTCGAGATATTTAATGAATTGAAAATATTATATGAAACAACATAGCTAGGGATGTCCACATCAGTTTCACATTGACTCGGAACGATTCGAGATGCACGCCGAGATGAGCGAGGGCACTATGGAAGTCCACTATGGGTGTCTGTTATGGGTTTTCTTTCCGTGCCTCATTTCACAAAATAGAGCTGATGGAACCCGTCGTAATGGGAAGTTTCACACCACCCGAACGATTCCACACGCTAACGAAATGAGTGAGGGCACTGAAGTCCACTATGGCGTCTCACATGGGTTTTCTTCCGCCCTCGATTTCACAAAATGGAGCCGATGGAACCCGTCAGAATGGGAAGTTTCACACAGGCTCTGAACGATTCGAGATGCACGCCGAAATGAGGGAGGGCACTCTGGAAGTCCACTATGCGTGTCTGTTATGTGTTTTCTTTCCGTGCCTCGATTTCACAAAATTGAGCTGATGGAACCCGTCGTAATGGGAAGTTTCACACCGGCTCGGAACGATTCCAAATGCACGCTGAAATAAGGGAGGACACTCTGGAAGTCCACTATGGGTGTCCGTTATGGGTTTTCTTTCCGTGCATCGATTTCACAAAATCGGCGATGGAACCCGTCAGAATGGGAAGTTTCACACCGCTCTAACGATTCCGCATGCACGCCAAAGATGAGCGATGGTACTATGGAAGTCCACTATGGGTGTCTGTTATGGTTTTTCTTTCTGTGCCTCGATTTCACAAAATGGAGCTGATGGAACCCGTCGTAATGGAAAGTTTCACACCGGTCCGAACGATTCCACGTGCATGCTAGAATGAGGAAGGGCACTATGGAAGTCCACTATTGGTGTCTGTTATGGCTTTTCTTTCCGTGCCTCAATTTCACAAAATGGAGCTGATGGAACCCGTCGTAATGGGAAGTTTCGCACCGGCTCGGAACGATTCGAGATGCACAACGAAATGAGCGAGGGCACTCTGGAAGTCCATTATGGGTGTTTGTTGTGGGTTTTCTTTCCGTGCCTCGAATTCACAAAATAGAGCAGATGGAACCCGTCGTAATGGGAAGTTTCACATCGGCTCGGAACGATTCCAGATGCACGCTGGAATGAGTGAGTATACTCTGGAAGTCCACTATGGGTGTCTGTTATGGGTTTTTTTTCCGTGCCTCGATTTCACAAAATGGAGCTGATGGAACCCGTCAGAATGGGAAGTTTCACACCGCCCGAACGATTCCACACGCTAACGAAATGAGGGAGGGCACTCTAGAAGTCCACTATGGCGCTCATATGGGTTTTCTTTCCGTGCCACGATTTCACAAAATAGAGCCGATGGAACCCGTCAGAATGGGAAGTTTCACACCACTTAAACGATTCCGCATGCATGCCAAATGAGGAGGGCACTCTGTAAGTCCACCGCGTGTCTATTATGTGTTTTCTTTCCGTGCCTCGATTTCACAAAGTGGAGTGATGGAACCCGTCAGAATGGGAAGTTTCACACCGCTCAAACGATTCCAAATGCACGCCAAATAAGGGAGGGCACTGAAGTCCACTATGGGTGTCTGCTGGTTTTCTTTCGTGCCTCGATTTCACAAAATCGAGCGAGTGGAACCCGTCAGAATGGGAAGTTTCACACCGCTCGGAACGATTCCAGATGCACGCCGGGATGAGCGAGGGCACTATGGAAGTCCACTATGGGTGTCAGTTATGGGTTTTCTTTCCGTGCCCCAATTTCACAAAGTAGAGCCGATGGAACCCGCTGTAATGGGAAGTTTCACACCGCTCGAACGATTCCACGGCACGCCGAATGAGGGAGGGCACTCGAAGTCCACTATTGGTGTCTCGCATGGGTTTTCTTTCGTGCCTCGATTTCACAAAATCGAGCGATGGAACCCGTCAGAATGGGAAGTTTCACACCGCTCTAACGATTCGAGATGCACAACGAAATGAGCGAGGCACTCTAGAAGTCCGCTATGGGTGTTTGTATCGGTTTTCTTTTCGCGCCTCGATTTCACAAAATGGAGCCGATGGAACCCGTCAGAATGGGAAGTTTCACACCGCCGTAACGGTTCCGATGCACACCAAATGAGGGAGGGCACTGAAGTCCACTATGGGTGTCTGTTATGGGTTTTCTTTCCGCTCTTTGATTTCACAAAATGGAGCCGATGGAACATAATGAAAGCGGTGCCCGATCTTTCGATGATATTGATAACTATCGATTTGGTGGAGGTGACTCGCGATCCGACTACAACCGTGCATTTACAACGCTTGCGCCTTTAGCAATCGTTGAACCAACTCCGGATGTTATTGATCTTGCTGGAAGCGCGATCAACCTGAACACAAAGTTCAATTCCTGCGAGCAATCGAAGAACTAGCAAGAATAAGATGTACGCAATCTGATATTGCGAATAAGATTGTAGTGTATTGCAAATAAAGGTGGGATCCCGAAGGCTGTCCTGACAGGTGGTCGTTCGACACAACTGAGGAACAGAAGTTTGCACAATGGCTAAACCTAAACTCAACGAAATCCGAGTTCAAGTGAGGGAGATGGCGGCTCCTATATAGGGGAAACGACCAGGGGTGGTGGCCAGCGAGGTGGACGCACGCCCTAGGGTTACAAGGCCTGTGGGCCAAAGTGGAGGTGGCGCAGCACCCTTTGACTCGTACTCTGATACGGATACGGACTCCTTTCATTATTGCGGCTGGTTCGGATAGAGTTTGATGATATGGTTGGATCCGTTAGCAAGTAGACTTGATAAGCTTTCCACGAAGTCCAGAAACGCCCCAAACGGAGTCCGTATGAAGAAGTTACGCCCGTTTAAAGTTAGTCCTGACGCCGTAGTCCGAATCTGACTCCAGAACGAGCCCAACTCGAACTCTTGCTTGTCTTGGACCCAAAGTGACGTGATGATCTCCATTATGCCTTCCATACATCTCCACGACTCCACATGCCTCTCCATGGTCCTTTCCCATATTCCTAAGTACAATTAAGTTACTTGCATTAGGTAGTGGTCTATTCTCAGTAGTATATAATCCTAGGAACACATTCACCTGATAATCAAGTTGGCGAGCACGAGCTCTGCAATGTGTCCTTGTAATCGGTTGTGGTTGAGTTGTGTGTGTAGGCACGGTTATATCCATGGTAGGGATGTCCTCGTGAGAACACGCAGAATGGGAAGTTTCACACCGCTCAAACGATTCCGATGCACGCCGGAATGAAGGAGGGCACTATGGAAGTCCACGATAGGTGTCTGTTATGGGTTTTCTTTCCGTGCCTCGATTTCACAAAATGTAGTTGATGGAACCCTGCATAATGGAATGTTTTACACCGGCTCGGAACGATTCCACACGCTCAACGAAATGAGGGAGGGCACTCTGGAAGTCCACTATGGCGTCTGTTATGGGTTTTCTTTCCGTGCCTCGATTTCACAAAATAGAGCTGATGGAACCCGTCGTAATGGGAAGTTTCACACCAGCTCGGAACGATTCCAGATGCACGCCGAAATGAGGGAGGGCACTCTGGAAGTCCACTATGCGTGTCTGTTATGTGTTTTCTTTCCGTGCCTCGATTTCACAAAATTGAGCTGATGGAACCCGTCAGAATGGGAAGTTTCACACCGCTCTAACGATTCCAAATGCACAGAAATAAGGAAGGGCACTCGAAGTCCACTATGGGTGTCGCTATGAGTTTTCTTTCCGCATCGATTTCACAAAATCGAGCGATGGAACCCGTCGAATGGTAAGTTTCACACCGCTCTAACGATTCCGGATGCACGCCGGGATGAGCCAGGGCACTATGGATGTCCACTATGAGTGTCTCGCATGGGTTTTCTTTCCGCTCTCAATTTCACAAAGTAGAGCCGATGGAACCCGTCGAATGGGAAGTTTCACACCGCATCCGAACGATTCCACGTGCATGTCGAATGAGGGAGGGCACTATGGAAGTCCACTATTGGTGTCTGTTATGGGTTTTCTTTCCGTGCCTCGATTTAACAAAATGGAGCTGATGGAACCCGTTGATGAGTCACGGTGGCCCGATCTTCCGATAGGTTCGATTTGGTTCGTCGTGAGGACGTGGACGCTTTGAGGCTTCCGACCAATGTATCGCCACCTCGCAATTTGCTACACCCGCACGCTCGCCGTTATCGACCACGCTTGCATGCGATCGACCTTACCACGAAGGTTATTGTTCCAAAGAAGCAATCAAGCAACTCACAAGAACAAGGTAGATTCAATCAATTGTATCGCGGATATGGATGAAGTTTACAAGTGGGTTCTCAAACCGATAATCGCGAAACCGCAATTGGCGTAATAATCTAAGAAAACCCGCCTAAACTACTAAGCCATCAGATATATATAGGGGACGTGAGGAGGTCGACCTAGGTTGTGCGGCCGGGGATGAGGCGATACAACCCGACTCCGATCTCGCCACGCCTACAAAGTCTTATTAGTTTCCAAAACGGTGACGCAAAGACCTTGTGTCGCGTATTTACGGTCGAAGATCTAGTCGAGGATCGGTCCTAGGTGGTCTTGAGGAGTCCATGCTATCTTTGGTCATAGATTGTGTCCAACGAGTATCGTGCTCGCCTCTCAGTCGTAGAGTGCTCCCAACGAGTCATCCGGTCGTAGGCGTTCTTGAAGTGGTCGAGGCCTTGCGGAATCGGGTCGTGGACCTTCTTGAACCGTCGAGACCTTCTTGAACCGGGTCGTAGGCCTTCTTGAAGTGGTCGTAATCCTAGATTTCGAGTACAAGTAAATCATCTCCATTAGGCAAAGATCATAGAGTTCTCAAATAATACACTCAAATTTCTAGAAACAATTTTACTCGATAGATTAAGTCACGTGCTCTAGCTCTTGTCATAGGACCTTGTAGTCCAACACCCAAATCCGAAGGTCTTGTGTAGTACGGTATCCGGGAGGGATGTCCTCATCACCCGTCGTAATGGGAAGTTTCACACCGGCTCCGAACGATTCCACGTGCACGCCAGAATGAGGGAGGGCACTATGGAAGTCCACTATTCGTGTCTGTTATGGGTTTTCTTTCCGTGCCTCAATTTCACAAAATGGAGCTGATGGAACCCGTCGTAATGGGAAGTTTCACACCGGCTGGGAACGATTCGAGATGCACAACGAAATGAGCGAGGGCACTCTGGAAGTCCACTATGGATGTTTGTTATGGGTTTTCTTTCCGTGCCTCGAATTCACAAAATAGAGCAGATGGAACCCGTCGTAATGGCAAGTTTCACATCGGCTCGGAACGATTCCAGATGCACGCCGAAATGAGTGAGGGTACTCTGGAAGTCCACTATGGGTGTCTGTTATGGGTTTTTTTTTTCCGTGCCTCGATTTCACAAAATGGAGCTGATGGAACCCGTCGTATTGGGAAGTTTAACTCCGGCTCCGAACTATTCCACGTGCATGCCAGAATGAGGGAGGGCACTCTGGAAGTCCACTATGGCATCTGTTATGGTTTTTCTTTCCGTGCCACGATTTCACAAAATGGAGCTGATGGAACCCGTCGTAATGGGAAGTTTCACACCGGCTCGGAACGATTCCAGATGCACGCCGGGATGAGCGAGGGCACTATGGAAGTCCTGAGAGACCATGTGAGAGGTCCTCCATTGTGAGTGATGAGTATTTGACAACTTGTTGAATAGGTTGAGAGTTGTGTCTCTCGGTAATCGGAACTACCGCTGTGTATGGAGCGGAAGTTCCGAAAATCGGAACTACCGGCTTTGGAAATAGGAACTTCCGATTAATCCGGGAATTGAGTTCGGTTGAAGTAATCGGAACTTCCGCACCTGGGGTCGCGGTTTGTCCGATAATACTGACGTGAGTGTTCCTCTGAGACGATAATCGGAATTGAAAATCTAGGAGTGCAGACGTTCCGATAATTGGAAGTTCCGCAATGGTAAGCGCGGAACTTCCGATAATTCTGACAAGTGCGGACGTTCCAGAAATCGGAACTTCCGCAAGGTAAAGTGCGGAACTTCCGATTGTGTCCAGAACTGTGCAGAGAAGTATAATTTGTGATTTTGACTTTGTATGAGTTTGAGTCTTGTACAATTGTTGATGCTATGATATTGTGCAATGCTATGTGATGTGTTTTTGTCTGTGTTGACTGCAGGACATCGAGACGAAGTCGTGGCGAGACACGAGGTGATCGGACTAGGCGCAGCGCGCTGAGGTCGAACGGCCGGGATGTGTCGAAGACGGCGTGAATCTTGAGGTGGTTGCGAGTCGAGGACAGCAAGGCGTACGGGAGGCTTCCAGAAGGTGCGCAAGGGGCGAAACGGTCTTTTCGCAAAGCGGCACAAGTGGAGGCGGTTCCGTTCGGGTGTAGCGGGCTTAATGCGTTGGAGGCCCATTAGCCAAGGGCTATAAATAGAGTAAAGGGGAGTTCTTAATTTTTAAGGCACCATTCACCCCCCCTCTATTGCCATTTCGGTCCTTCAATTGGTATCAGAGCCGGTTAGCTCTTCCTTATAGATCTTAACCGGTCAGTTGAGCCATGGCAACGGACAAGTATTCCACCAAGCCTCCAGTCTTTGATGGCCTGGATTACCCCTTCTGGAAGAGCCGAATAGAAACTTACATCCAGGCTCAGGGGTATGCCATCTGGAGAAAGGTGAATGTTAGATTTGCTGTTCCTGCCGATGAAAACATCAATGTGAGAAACATGCCCGATGTTGAGGCAAATGCTAAGGCAAGGAACATTATCATTCGTGGTTTGAGCGTATGAGTTTGATCGCATTTCTCATTTGACTTACGCTATTTACATCCGGGTGACCTCGATGCATACCATGAGGGCACCACCCATTAAGACGGTTCGACAAGACCAGTTCAGCGAGAATACAAAGAAATTTGAAATGTTTGTCGGTGAATCTCTTGACGAGTGCTTTTTATGCTTCCACAAGATTTTGAGCAACCTCCGAGCGGTCGGTCTTACATACCCGACTCGGATAACGCCTCGATGATGCTTTACGCACTTGATCTTCGTGTTTGGGAGATGAAAGTGACTACCATCAAGGATAGCACGGACCTCTCGACCACGACTCTTGATGCGCTTTACTCGCCTCAAGACTCACGAGATTGACATTGTCTCTCGAAGGTCGAAGTCACAATGATGGCTTTAGTCACCGATCCTACCTCTGATCTTCTTCCGAGTCGACACGCGGTTCTCCCTAGTCGCTCTCGTGACATAACTGATGATCAGTTAGAGCAGCTTGAGGATGAACAGCTAGCCCTCCTAGCTTTGAAATGGGTAAAATAGACAAGACCTTGTTCATCCGCCGTCTTGGCACTGATCTTTTGCTCGTTCAGATCTATGTGGACGACATCATCTTTGGTGGCTCCTCACATACCCTCGCTTCCCGCTTTTTCGATGTTATGAGCTCGTAATTTGAAATGAGCATGATGGGCGAGTTGAGCTTCTTCCTTGGCTTCCAAATCAAACAGACTGGAAGGTACTTTTCTTCACCAAGGCAAGTACACTCGAGACCTCCCTGCGCTTCGACATGAATGATGGAAAGCCAGTATCAACTCCGATGGCATCTACAACTGCACTTGATCCAGATGGAGACGGCGAACCTGTTGACCAAAAGGAGGTCAGGAGCATGATTGGCTCTCTCTTGTACCTCACAGCCTCGAGACCGTACATACACTTCTCTCTGTGTCTTTGTGCTCGGCTTCGTGCTTCGTCACAGATCTCATCGTCGGCGGTGAAGCGCATCTTTCGCACCTTCGAGCTACCATTGACTATGGTATCTGGTACTCTTCCTCTTCTTGTCTATCTCTTAGAGCCTTCTCGATGCGCACTTTGTCGGGTCAGAGATAGATAGGAAGAGCACATCCGCACTTGCCAATTCATTGGCACTTCTCTTGTCTCCCGGTCGCCAAGGAAGCAATCCTGTTGCATGACCCACCGCAGAGGCCGAGCACGCTGTCAGCGATTGTCAGTAGCCAAGTGCTTTGATGGTCTCGACCTGCGCAGGACTTTGGGTTAGTGATAGATCGTGTTCCACTCTTTTGTGATAACATGTCCGCAATTTGCATTGCCAAGAACCCAAAGGCAACATTCTCGGACCAAGCATATTGATATCGATATCACTTTCTTCGAGACCATGTAGAGAAGGGTGACATTGTGCTCCAGCCAGGAGAGTGAGCACCGCTATCGATATCTTCACCAAGCCTCCGGACGCCTCTCGGTTTTCACTCAAGGGAGAGCTTAGTGGTTTGTCCTACGGATCACAGTGAGGGGAGCTTATATGCTACTATCAGATTATATTTTATTTATGCTATTTCTCCTTTCTCGTTACATTTTCATTTATATGTTTTGGGTCTAAGTCCTTCCAAAGATAGGTTAGAATGGTTCTCTTGCCAAGTTGCTTTAATCGCTAGTTCTTATCTTGTGCTTCTAGGATACCGCTTATTAGTCGTCTCTTCTCTCTCTAAGTAGAGCTTACTCACTTCTTATAGGTTCTAGCAAGGGTCGGGCCACCCTTGGGTAGACAGTCGTTGTTTGCTCCTTAGTGTTTGAGTTGATCGCTTGAAAGTCCTAGAATCATATGGGGTAGATAAGAACCCGTCTGAGCGATCGTATTCTCTATATATTTTCTATGCTCTAAGGACCGCTTTTTCTGCTTCCCTTATCGATTCTCATTTTTGTTCCTTTGGTTCGTGGGAGTTCATCTTGGTTATTCCAATTTTAAATTTGTCATAACTCAACCTCGATTAAAAGATGCATTTCATTCTCAAGGGATCTGCTTTTCGTGCATTTCATCCTCGCATTGTAATTTAATCATAATGGAGCTTCGCTTATTATCCCTTATGATCCGATTTCACTGCTTTCACATCTTGCCATGATTTATGCTAAACCGCTAGATCTATCATGACTTTCTATGTGTAGTTTAGTCTTTGCCATGCTAAGGTGATTAAAAATGCTAAACTTGAATTGAAACCTTGTCATAATAGCTATTGAGACTAGTCTGGTTGAAGCTATCCTTTTATGATTATCGCCATGTCAAGTAGGCTGAGTTGAGTCTTGAATCTCTTTTGAACTTTTGAGTAAGCTATGTCGCTTTGTTAAGAAACATGACTTATCTTTAATCGTTGGTCTAAAACTTCAAAAGCAAAATGATCTCTTTTGTGCGAAAAACCGATCTCACCAAATCTTTCTCATGAGACGGCTTGCCATTGTACTAGGCATGAACTCGGGGGAGCCTTGATGACCTAAGATCACCTCCTTAAGTGTGTTGCTTGGAGTGGTCGCATAAGGCTTGGGATCTAGCACATGGTTAAGATTTGAAAAATTGGTTGAAGCTTAGGAGGCAGTTGTGGATGGCACCTAGTCCAGAGCTTGCTTTACTGAGATAAAACCATAAAGAGTTTTCTAAAAAGAAAATGTGCTAAAATTGCTTATCATTAAAAAGACCAAGTTCGATAAAATGAGTCCTTCAACCTGTAGCACTCTAAACTGCTCAATATGGTTCATCTTGGTTCAACTTAGATTATTTGACATGGCTTGTATCATCCTTGGATACCTTTAGCTAAACTACTATCTTGGTTTACTTGACTTGCTAAGGAATTAGACCAATTCTCAAATTATGGATTTTCTGTCTTAGCTATTCTATACATCAATTGTCATGATCTTGATAGCATTCTTATGTGTTATGGCTTGGTGTAATACTCTAATAGTCATTTTGGATAATCTACATGGCTCCTAATGCTTAAAATGAACATCATATAGTCTTTTCCTCCCTTTTGTAGATCTTGATGATTTTATTGCCAAAGGGGAGAATTTTGGAGAGAAAAAGCCTTCTGGAGAAAAGCCTTGAGTTTTGCGAAAATTGCTCTTTCATCTCATCTCAAGTCTTTCTCTTGTGTCAACATGGTCTTGAGCTTCTACTACTTGTTTAGACCGTGGTTGACTTTAAACTCAAACTCATCTTATGCTTTTTTCGGTGATTGTCAATATACTCATCAAGGGGAGATTGAGAGACCATGTGAGAGGTCCTCCATTGTGAGTGATGAGTATTTGACAACTTGTTGAATAGGTTGAGAGTTGTGTCTCTGGTTTTGTATCTTGCTTCAGGTCGAACATGGTAATCGGAACTACCGTGTATGGAGCGGAAGTTCCGATAATCGATCTACCGCTTTGGAAATAGGAACTTCCGATTAACTGGGAATTGAGTTCGGTTGAAGTATCGAACTTCCGCACTGGGTCGCGGTTTGTCCGATAATACTGACGTGAGTGTTCCTCTGAGACGATAATCGGAATTAAAAATCTGGGAGTGCGGACGTTCCGATAATCGGAAGTTCCGCAATGGTAAGCGCGGAACTTCCGATAATCCTGACAAGTGCGGACGTTCCGGAAATCGGAACTTCCGCAAGGTAAAGTGCGGAACTTCCGATTGTGTCCAGAACTGTGCAGAGAAGTATAATTTATGATTTTGACTTTGTATGAGTTTGAGTCTTGTACAATTGTTGATGCTATGATATTGTGCAATGCTATGTGATGTGTTTTTGTCTGTGTTGACTGCAGGACATCGAGACGAAGTCGTGGCGAGACACGAGGTGATCGGACTAGGCGCAGCGGCGCTGAGGTCGAATGGTCGGGATGTGTCAAGACGGCGTGAATCTTGAGGTGGTTGCGTAGTCGAGGACAGCAAGGCGTACGGGAGGCTTCCGTATGTGCGCAAGGGGCGAAACGGTCTTTTCGCAAGGCGGCACAAGTGAAGGCGGTTCCGTTCGGGTGTAGCGGGCTTAATGGGTTGGAGACCCATTAGCCAAGGGCTATAAATAGAGGTGAACTCGTGAGGACTTCGGTTATTTCCGTAAGACCGAGGTTTACCCGGTCTTAAGGAAATAACTCGGCCTCAAGTAATGAATTCCATCTTAACTCTATCCAAGTGAGGAGCCCGATCAAACTAGAGCCCCAGAATCATGCGCGTTGCTCCTCGTAAGCACCACATGATTATCGGTTCTCCAAACGGTCAAAGCCAACACTTAGACAAGTTAAGGTGGATTCATCACAGCGAGTATGAGGCCGTGTTGGCTCCGTGATCAGCGACCAACACGCCATACTCTCATTCAACGTTGATCACATCCATACAACAACGCACATTAACAATCCAAAAGACATACAACATAATAGTTAAGTCTACACTATTACATAACTACCGACCGCCAAATTCAAATAAGAGTGATAAATAACAGCGGAAGCAAAATAAATAAACCAAAAGTCCAGCAAGGTATGCCCATAACCCAAGGCAACCGATCGGGTTAAAGATAGCACTACTCGTCGTTGTCGCCTAAATCGGCATCGACGAGCTCATCGCTACCGACATCGCCCTCACCAAAAGAAAATAAAAAGGCCACCAACATCCGGCTGAGTACAAGTGCACTCGCAAGTCTTACACAAAGAAAAGTAGTTATGCTAGAGGTTGTTCCAAAGGATAGCTCATATTGGCTTAGTTTTGCAAAAGAGACGCAACAATTAACAACCTACACATACTAGTTTCCAAGTGCCCATTTATAAATCAGATTTGAAGTAGAAGTAAAGCTCATGAATAAGTAATAACATGAATCACAAATGAATCATAAAAGTGTCAAAGTGGCGGTCCACTTTGATACAACAACAAGTACACAATTTAACAAAGTGGTCATCCACTTTGCTACAACACAAGCATGAATATCCCATTCGTGACAATCCCAAGTTTTTCCACAAAACAAATATGTCAAAGTCTAACAATAGTAACTCCCGAACTCAAGTGTTGTCCATAACCTAGGACGAGGCTATTCAATAGATTTATACCTCGCAGGGTGTACTACTTTACCCACACGACTTGATTAGCCCGTTAAGCCTCCAGATGCCTCCAAAAATAGCATACTTCCTATGGTATGCCGCCGGTAAATCAAGATATGGTCATTTTTAGCAAGAAGATTTCATTATGCTAAGTCCTCAACCTTGGGCTCCTAGGCGACATAAGACGTTACGGTCTATATGCCCTATCGGCCCGCAAGGAACATAGGGTTTAACGGCCCTATGGCCTCACAAAACTACCGTGGGGCTCAACACAATAAAACCTTCCCCTACTTAACCATACGGCTCCCAACCCGCATGTGATAGCACGAATGTACTTGAATCAACGACGCTACTAAAGTTCGGTCCTTGTTGGTCTAGACAAGACAATCCACATACCCAATCTCGCACGAAGGCACCTTCACTAGCATCCACTTGTCCAGACCCAAATCTCATTTTAAATGACAAAATTTTAACTCTTGAAACAGATACGAAGATCTGAAATAAACCAAAAAGTTATAAAGTTCGTATGTCCCATGACTGTCGGGTTATTCCCGCCAATCAAACTATCGTTCTAGACTTGCATGGCTAAGCAACACATACCACGTAAGTCACACAACTTATCCTAAGCATTTCAGTACTGGAATAATTTAAGGATAACCACAATGACAAGACAATAGGATGTATCTAACTATTCAACACAAAAATAGCGACATTAATAAAATAGCATGCAAGCAAATATCATTGCACTAACTAAATAAAAACTGGGATCAAATATGATGCAAAAGAAAGTTCAAATGATGCTTGCCTTTCTGGGAGTTCACTTGCTCACTCTCGGTTACGTGGTTGTTCATTTGCGACAACTTGGACTCTATAGAAATAGCGATACCGAATGAACACCGAGAAAAGCGAAAAATTCAAAGTTCTCCAAAATGAATGAAATTTTCACAGTAGCTAGATTATGATTTTAGATGAATTTAAGTGAAAGAATTATTTCATTTGGATTTCGTATGTGAAAGTTATGACAGTTTGAAAATTGGTTTTGGGAAAAATGCTGAAAATGGGCTTCGGTTCCTGTTCATCCGAAATCCAATTTTTAGCACAAATTTGTAGAACAGTGGTGAAGAAAATGATTACATATATAAATAGATAATAAAATTATAAGACCAAAATAAATTGGTTCAAAACATTTAGAGTTCAAATGAATTAGTTATGAATTTTCAAAGTTAAAAGCACTTTGTAGTGTAAAAGTAATTCTTTTTCTGAAATTTCTACAACATATAAATACTTTTTAACTCAATCTAACCTAGCCTCTGTCATAATCAAAGTAGGCCATCCAACCACACAATGCCCTGATTAATGCTCTCCCAACCATACAACATATTCGATAATTGTACAAAATCCACCGACGTATGGGCATAAGACCATGCCTAAATCCATCAATCATTCTCTGATATATTATTTACGCTAATACTAACTACCTAGCTCTACTAGTATCGCATCGGTAATTCATATTTGTATCCATCCAAAATTTCCACCGACCGATGTTTAATTGACTAACCGACACCTAATGAGCTTTATAATTTAAATGCACATCCAATACTTAATAGCTCACAAATCGATCTCTCATATTCATACCACCGAACTCAGTCATGAACGACCACTACCAATCCAATTATATAGGTGCCACTACGATCAACTAATAATCCTTTATCTACTAATCCAATTGAGAGTACAAATCTACCAACTCGGCACATAGGACTTAACTATTACATACACGGCAATCCAATTGTTTATCCCCAATCAAATAATCCAATCCTACCTTCTCCCAATTGTAGCATGTATAACTCACATAGATATTAATTAAGCCATCCAACCAACTTGCTCACGATCAAATAAATTGTCCGATTCAACATTCATATTTCCTTAATCATCATCACAAGACCTATCCCTCAAGTAATAATTCATAAAATCCTTATGCGTCCTATCTCCTAAAACTACTAATCCAATGTGAGAAGAAACCTCCAATTAATTTATCCCAATATCACCACTAGCTTTCATGCGACCTTACAATAATATCGGCCGATCAAAATAATCAACTCATAAATTTAATCTAGCATCCACCGATCAATAATACTCATATTTTGCCACCATAATCTAATTATTCGCATCCACCGATACATCGATACATAATCACGCCTACGCACAAATACAACCTAACCGGATAATTATACCGGTCCTAAGCTATCAAATCATTTTTATAAATATATATGTAAAAATAGATGCCATGCTCATGACTAATATGCAACATCCACAACTAATATCGTAAACGTGATTAAACACTAAAGATTTTTACCACGGCAATAAGCGTGCGAAATATTGCCGGACGTCCTCTCGGCTACGCGTCCATGTCCACCGTAGTCGTCGCCGTTCCCGCGTCCACGTTCGGCTCCTCGTCCATGTCCGTAGTCGTCGTCGACACCGCCTCGCCTCGCTTCCTTGGCTCGACCGTCTCCACCTCGGTGCCATCGCATACGGCGTGCCAATGTTGGTCATGCACCGCACCGCCTCCGCCTCGCTCCTTCCTCGACGCTGCCCCCGAGCCGCTATCGAGCCTCGCCGAACCGGCTCGTCCACGTCACCAGTCTGTTGGCCGTCACCTGGTCTCCGGCGATACCGTGCGCTGGGCGCCGGCCACCTCGCCGCCCCCGTGCCTTGCCGCTGCATGGCTGGTATTGCTGCCGTCCATAGCTGGTGCTGGTTTCCATGCTTTCACGGCCGGCTGCTGTGCTCGCTGGTTGCTGCTGATTCCCGCTGCTGCTGCACTACCGGCCGGAGCTGCACTGCCGAGCCCAGCTGCTGGTCACTACTGCAGCTTGGAACTGCTGCCGCCACTTCCTGCTGTGCATGGAGACAGACTGCCGTGGGCAGCCGAGCCAGCTTGGGGCTACTGCAGAGCTGCCTCCCAGCCGACTCCTGCTACCACGGCACCAGCTGCTGCCGAGCTAGCATGGGGCCGCTGCTAGCACTGCCGAGCTGCTGGATGCTGCTTGCTGCGTGCTGCGTGCTGCTACTAGCGCCGATGCACAGCACACATCAAGCTGCTACTAGTGCTAGTTTGCTACAGTGTGTGTCTTCTTCCTCCTCCTTGCAAAATACTCAAACCAACTTGCATGCAAAATCCGATTGCATGGATGGGAAGCTTAGAAGGAGAAGAACCCGAAGGTATGACATGCATTGAAGCTTTCATGATCCTTGGTTGTGTTTGGAAGGAGAGAATGAGATGAGATGAACTAGTGCTAGTGCTGATGTTTGCAATGACTAGAAATGAGTTGTCCCTGTTAGTGGAGGAAGAATGCAGTGGGGAGTGGGTGCTCGGCTGGACAAGACATGGCAGGGGAAAATATGCATTCGCTGTGCATTGAGAGGAAATGGGCAGTGGGAAATGGTGATGGCAGTAGGTGCCAGTGGGGTGATGGCAGTGAAATAAAGAATGGGGCTGGAAGAAAGAATTGACAGTAGGGAGGGGTATGCTGCCTGGAAGAATAAAGAAATGGTAGTAGTGGGAGGATGAGTAGTTGTGGTGGCTTGGGTGTTGGGAGGATAAAAGATATGGTAGCAAGACAAAGATTCGGCTGGGGCATGGAGATGGGAAAAGCAGTGGGTAGCTGCATGTGCTATGCTTGTGTTGGGTTAGCAAAAACAATTTCCGGATGAACAGTATTTTCAGAAATGGCTGCGGGTGTTTAAATAATTTTTAAACATAAAATTTTAACTCCACAAATTACGAAATTTTTAGGAGAGGTTCCTGATATAATATAGATGCTCAGGTAAAAATTTCAGAAATTTATCCATAGTGTGCTGCTCTCTAAAAATCTTTAAATTTACTGTTTATGGAAAATGATTAGCAGTATTGTTTTTCATCTCTTTTCTTTTATGCTTCAAACAACCTTGCATGTGAAAACCGATTATAGAAATGGCATGTCCTCGAGACAACGATCACGATGACATAACATGCGTTGTCAAATTCTTGATTTTTGCTAGTGATTGCGAGGAGAGAAGTTAGAAAAATAAAGAATAGACATGCGTGTATTTCATCCGCTAATTTATTCTCCATTTTGCGAAATCACTCAAACCGCTATGCATGCGAAAACAAATTATAGAAATGGATTTCTCGCGATGACGATCGCGTGGTATGACATGCATAGCTTGGTTTTGAAGTTTCGGCTGAGATTTGAAGGGGGAAAACGACATGAGTTAGCAGGGTCAGAAATAGGAAGAGATGACCAGAAGAAGGGACACGCGGTCGTTTCGCCCGCGGTCGGTTGAATTGGAAAATAAGAACGGCGATACTAATGTATGCATCATGATTTTTGAAATGCATGCGAAACGAAACAAAATATTTAATTTAATTGCAATGCTCAAACAATTTGATTAAATATTGGTTATGATTATTATTGTTTTTTTTAATGCATCTTTTAAACAAATTTGATTTGACTTGGAAATGCAACCTTTTATTTATCTCAATTTGATTTTTACAAGCAATCTTTTTACTTAAACACGGGAAAATTTTAAAACACTGCCAAATATTTATTAGATCGCCTAGTTAAATATTAACATCCCGATTTTGAAAATCAGGATGTTACAGAACCCCTGGTGTTAGGGTTAGACTTTGAGAGAGAAAATTAGGGTTAGCTTTAGCAAAAGAGTTTGTTTTGCTTTTTGAGAGTTTATTGAGATGGAGAGGATGAACTGAAAACCTTTGTAATCATTCCTCTGTGTTTCCTCTGTAATCTCTTGATATCTATCAATGAAACTCTGAGGTTTTGATTACTTGTTTATGCCTCTCTTTATTCCCTTTCTGTTCATGTTGAATATCTAGGGTTTTGGTGTATCTTTTGATTCGTCTTATGAAATAGCATGAAACTTGATATCTAGAGTCGTTTTGATATTGCTAATATATCCTCAAAGTTTCATGAGCTAAGAATCTGAGAATCTTGTCTATTGTGGTTTTTGGTCTTTCTTGCCCCTTCTTCAAGAAATCCGATTTTGCTTTGATTAATGAATCTTTGTTTGCGATTCTTCTCCATATGGTCAAGATGTTGTTTAGGATGATGTCTTGTGAAACTTGACCTGAGAAGAGCATTCAAGATTTAGTATTTTGGATTTTGGGAAAACCCGAAAGACTGTTTCTGGTCAGACAATCGAACTTCCGATTGTCCAAATGAACCATCATGCAGCGGAACTTCCACACTGAACCCGGAACTACCGGAGTGCGGAACTACCGCCGGGTAGAATCGGAGCTTCTGATTTTTGACAGAACAGACTGAAGCTTGTTTTAGTTCTCTGATTTTGCTTTACTCTTGAGATTTCCAGAGGACTTTGTAGATTTGTTTTAAATACAGTAAAGGGGAGTTCTTAATTTTTAAGGCACCATTCACCCCCCCTCTGTTACCATTTCGATCCTTTAAGTCCACTATGGGTGTTTGTTAGGGGTTTTCTTTCCGTGCCTCGATTTCACAAAATGGAGCTGATGGAACCCGTCGTAATGGGAAGTTTCACACCGGCTCCGAACGATTCCACGTTCACGCCAGAATGAGGAAGGGCACTCTGGAAGTCCACTATTGGTGTTTGTTATGGGTTTTCTTTCCGTGCCTCAATTTCACAAAATGGAGCTGATGGAACCCGTCGTAATGGGAAGTTTCACACCGGCTCGGAACGATTCGAGATGCACAACGAAATGAGCGAGGGCACTCTGGAAGTCCACTATGGGTGTCTCTTATGGTTTTTCTTTCTGTGCCTCGAATTCACAAAATGGAGCCGATGGAACCCGTCGTAATGGGAAGTTTCACATCGGCTCGGAACGATTCCAGATGCACGCCGGTATGGGTGTATGTTATGGGTTTTCTTTCCGTGCCTCGATTTCACAAAACAGAGCAGATGGAACCCGTCGTAATGGGAAGTTTCACACCGCATCGAAACGATTCCAGATGCACGCCGGGATGAGGGAGGTCACTATGGAAGTCCACTATGGGTGTCTGTTATGGGTTTTCTTTCCGTGCCTCGATTTCACAAAATGGAGCTGATGTAACCCGTCGTAATGGGAAGTTTCATACCGGCTCAGAACGATTCCAGATGCACGCCAGAATGAGGGAGGGCACTCTGGAAGTACACTATGGGTGTCTGTTATGGGTTTTCTTTCCATGCCTCAATTTCACAAAATGGAGCTGATGGAACCCGTCGTAATGGGAAGTTTCACACCGGCTCGGAACGATTCCAGATGCACGCCGAAATGAGGGAGGGCACTCTGGAATTCCACTATTGGTGTCTGTTATGTGTTTTCTTACCGTGCCTCCATTTCACAAAATGCAGCTGATGGAACCCGTCGTAATGGGAAGTTTCACACAGGCTCGGAACGATTCGAGACGCACAACGAAATGAGCGAGGACACTATGGAAGTCCACTATGGGTGTCTGTTATGGGTTTTCTTTCCGTGCCTCCATTTCACAAAATGGAGCTGATGGAACCTGTCATAATGGGAAGTTTTACACCGGCTCCGAACGATTCCACGTGCACACCAGAATGAGGGAGGGCACTCTAGAAGTCCACTATTGGTGTCTATTATGGGTTTTCTTTCCGGGCCTCAATTTCACAAAATAGAGCCGATGGAACCCGTCGTAATGGGAAGTTTCACACCGGCTCGGAACGATTCCAGATGCACGCTGGTATGAGGGAGGGCACTTTGGAAGTCCACTATGGGTGTCTGTTATGGGTTTTCTTTCTGTGCCTCGATTTCACAAAATAGAGCAGATGGAACCCGTCGTAATGGGATGTTTCACACCGCATCGGAACGATTCCAGATGCACGCCGGGATGAGGGAGGGCACTATGGAAGTCCACTATGGGTGTCTTCTATGGGTTTTCTTTCCGTGCCTCGATTTCACAAAATAGAGCTGATGGAACCCGTCGTAATGGGAAGTTTCACACCGGCTCGGAACGATTCCACGTGCATGCCAGAATGAGGGAGGGCACTCTAGAAGTTCACTATGGGTGTTTGTTATTGGTTTTCCTTCCGTGCCTCGATTTCACAAAATGGAGCAGATGGAACCCGTCGTAATGGAAAGTTTCACACGGGCTCGGAACTATTCCTGATGCACAACAAAATGAGGGTGGACACTCTGGAAGTCCACTATGGCTGTCTGTTATGGGTTTTCTTTTTGTGCCTCTATTTCACAAAATGGAGCAGATGGAACCCGTCGTAATGGGAAGATTCACACCGGCTCGGAACGATTCCAGATGCACGCCGGAATGTGGGAGGGCGCTCTGGAAGTCCACTATGGGTGTCTGTTATGGGTTTTCTTTCCGTGCCTCGATTTCACAAAATGGGGCCGATGGAACCCGTCGTAATGGGAACTTTCACACCGGCTCGGAACGATTCCAGATGCACGCTGGTATGAGGGAGGGCACTCTGAAAGTCCACTATGGGTGTCTGTTATGGGTTTTCTTTCCGTGCCTCGATTTCACAAAATGGAGCAGATGGAACCCTTCATAATGGGAAGTTTCACAACGGCTCGGAACGATTTCAGATGCACGCCGAAATGAGGGAGGGCACTCTGGAAGTCCAATATGGGTGTCTGATATGGATTTTCTTTCCGTGCCTCGATTTCACAAAATGGAGCTGATGGAACCCGTCGTAATGGGAAGTTTCACACCGGCTCCGAACGATTCCACGTGCATGCCAAAATGTGGGAGCTTGAAGTCCACTATTGGTGTATGTTATGGGTTTTCTTTCCGTGCCTCAATTTCACAAAATGCAGCTCATGGAACCGTCGTAATGGGAAGTTTCAGACCGGCTCGGAATGATTCGAGACGGACAACGAAATGAGCGAGGGCACTATGGAAGTCCACTATGGGAGTTTGTTATGGGTTTTCCTTCCGTGCCTCGATTTCACAAAATGGAGCTGATGGAACCCATCGTAATGGGAAGTTTCACACGGGCTCAGAACTATTCTAGATGCACAACAAAATGAGGGTGGACACTATAGAAGTCCACTATGGGTGTCTGTTATGGGTTTTCTTTCTGTGCCACGATTTCACAAAATGGAGCTGATGGAACCCGTCGTAATGGGAAGTTTCACACCGGCTCGGAACGAATCCAGATGCACGCCGAAATGAGGGAGGGCACTCTGGAAGTCCACTATGAGTGTCTGTTATGGGTTTTCTCTCCGTGCCTCGATTTCACAAAATAGAGCTGATGGAACCCGTCGTAATGGGAAGTTTCACACCGGCTCGGAACGATTCCAGATGCACGCCGGAATGAGGGACGGTACTCTGGAAGTCCACTATGGGTGTTATGGGTTTTCTTTCCGTGCCTTGATTTCACAAAATGGAGCTGATGGAACCCGTAGTAATGGGAAGTTTCACACCAGCTCGGAACGATTCCAGATGCACGCCGGAATGAGGGACGGTACTCTGGAAGTCCACTATGGGTGTGTGTTATGGGTTTTCTTTCCGTGCCTCGATTTCACAAAATGGAGCTGATGGAACCCGTCGTAAAGGGAAGTTTCACACTGGCTAGGAACGATTCCAGATGCACGCTGGAATGAGGGAGGGCACTCTGGAAGTCCACTATGGCTGTCTGTTATGAGTTTTCTTTCCGTGCCTCGATTTCACAAAATAGAACTGATGGAACCCGTCGTAATGGGAAGTTTCACACCGGCTCGGAACGATTCCAGATGCACGCCGGAATGAGGGAGAGCACTCTGGAAGTCCACTATGGGTGTCTGTTATGGTTTTTCTTTCTGTGCCTCGATTTCACAAAATGGAGTTGATGTAACCCGTCGTAATAGGAAGTTTCACACCGGCTCGGAACGATTCCAGATGCACTCCGGAATGAGGGAGGGCACTCTGGAAGTCCACTATGGGTGTCTGGTATGGGTTTTCTTTCCGTGCCTCGATTTCAGAAAATAGAGCAGATGGAACCCGTCGTAATGGGAAGTTTTACACCGGCTCGGAACGATTCCAGATGCACGCTGGAATGAGGGAGGGCACTCTGGAAGTCCACTATGGGTGTTTGTTATGGGTTTTCTATCCGTGCCTCGATTTCACAAAATGGTACTGATTGAACCCGTCGTAATGGGAGGTTTCACACCGGCTCCGAACGATTCCACGTGCATGCCAGAATGAGGGAGGGCACTCTGGAAGCCCACTATTGGTGTCTGTTATGGGTTTTCTTTCTGTGCCACTATTTCACAGAATGGAGCTGATGGAACCCGTCGTAATGGGAGGTTTCACACCGGCTCGGAACGAATCCAGATGCACGCCGAAATGAGGGAGGGCACTCTGGAAGTCCACTATGAGTGTCTGTTATGGGTTTTCTATCCGTGCCTCGATTTCACAAAATAGAGCTGATGGAACCCGTCGTAATGGGAAGTTTCACACCGGCTCGGAACGATTCCAGATGCACGCCGAAATGAGGGACGGCACTCTGGAAGTCCACTATGGGTGTCAGTTATGGGTTTTCTTTATGTGCCTCGATTTCACAAAATAGAGCTGATGGAACCCGTCGTAATGGGAAGTTTCACACAACCTCGGAACGATTCCAGATGCACGCCGGAATGAGGGAGGGCACTCTGGAAGTCCACTATGGGTGTCTGTTATTGGTTTTCTTTCCGTGCCTCGATTTCACAAAATGGGGCCGATGGAACCCGTCGTAATGGGAAGTTTCACACCGGCTCGGAACGATTCCAGATGCACGCCGGTATGAGGGAGGGCACTCTGGAAGTCCACTATGGGTGTCTGTTATGGGTTTTCTTTCCGTGCCTCGATTTAACAAAATGGAGCAGATGGAACCCTTCGTAATGGGAAGTTTCACACCGGCTCGGAACGATTCCAGATGCACGCTGGAATGAGGGAGGGCACTCTGGAAGTCCAATATGGGTGTCTGTTATGGGTTTTCTTTCCGTGCCTCGATTTCACAAAATAGAGCAGATGGAACCCGTCGTAATGGGAAGTTTCACACCGGCTCGGAACTATTCCAGATGCACATCGGAACGAGGGAGGGCACTCTGGAAGTCCACTATTGGTGTCTGTTATGGGTTTTCTTTCCGTGCCTCGATTTCACAAAATGGAGCTGATGGAAACCGTCGTAATCGGAAGTTTCACACCGGCTCGGAACGATTCCAGATGCACGCCAGAATGACAGAGGGCACTTTGGAAGTCCACTATGGGTTTGTGTTATGGGTTTTCTTTCCGTGCCTCGATTTCACAAAATGGAGCAGATGGAACCCGTCGTAATGGGAAGTTTCACACCAGCTCGGAACGATTCAATGTGCACGCCGAAATGAGGGAGGGCACTCTGGAAGTCCACTATGGGCGTCTGTTATGGGTTTTCTTTCCGTGCCTCGATTTCACAACATGGAGCAGATGGAACCCGTCGTAATGGGAAGTTTCACACCGGCTCGGAACGATTCCAGATGCATGCCGGAACAAGGGAGGGCACTCTGGAAGTCCACTATGGGTGTCTGTTATGGGTTTTCTTTCCGTGCCTCGGTTTCACAAAATGGAGCTGATGGAACCCGTCGTAATGGGAAGTTTCACACCGGCTCGGAACGATTCCAGATGCACGCTGGAATGAGGGAGGGCACTCTGGAAGTCCACTATGGGTGTTTGTTATGGGTTTTCTATCCGTGCCTCGATTTCACAAAATGGTACTGATTGAACCCGTCGTAATGGGAAGTTTCACACCGGCTCCGAACGATTCCACGTGAATGCCAGAATGAGGGAGGGCACTCTGGAAGCCCAGTATTGGTGTCTGTTATGGGTTTTCTTTCTGTGCCACCATTTCACAGAATGGAGCTGATGGAACCCGTCGTAATGGGAGGTTTCACACCGGCTCGGAACGAATCCAGATGCACGCCGAAATGAGGGAGGGCACTCTGGAAGTCCACTATGAGTGTCTGTTATGGGTTTTTTATCCGTGCCTCGATTTCACAAAATAGAGCTGATGGAACCCGTCGTAATGGGAAGTTTCACACCGGCTCGGAACGATTCCAGATGCACGCACGAATGAGGGACTGACTGAAGTCTACTATGGGTGTCAGTTATGGGTTTTCTTTATGTGCCTCGATTTCATAAAATAGAGCCGATGGAACCCGTCAGAATGGGAAGTTTCACACGCCTCTAACGATTCCGATGCACGCCGAATGAGGGAGGGCACTGGAAGTCCACTACGGGTGTCTGTTATTGGTTTTCTTTCCGTGCCTCGATTTCACAAAATAGAGCTGATGGAACCCGTCGTAATGGGAAGTTTCACACCGGCTCGGAACGATTCCAGATGCACGCCGGAATGAGGGAGGGCACTGAAGTCCACTATGGGTGTCTGCATGGGTTTTCTTTCGTGCCTCGATTTCACAAAATGGAGCAGATGGAACCCTTCAGAATGGGAAGTTTCACACCGCTCGGAACGATTCCGATGCACACCGAATGAGGGAGGGCACTGAAGTCCAATATGGGTGTCTCATTATGGGTTTTCTTCCGTGCCTCGATTTCACAAAATGGAGCAGATGGAACCCGTCGTAATGGGAAGTTTCACACCGGCTCGGAACTATTCCAAATGCACGTCGGAACGAGGGAGGGCACTCTGGAAGTCCACTATTGGTGTCTGTTATGGGTTTTCTTTCCGTGCCTCGATTTCACAAAATGGAGCTAATGGAAACCGTCGTAATCGGAAGTTTCACACCGGCTCGGAACGATTCCAGATGCACGCCAGAATGACAGAGGGCACTTTGGAAGTCCACTATGGGTTTGTGTTATGGGTTTTCTTTCCGTGCCTCGATTTCACAAAATGGAGCAGATGGAACCCGTCGTAATGGGAAGTTTCACACCAGCTCGGAACGATTCAATGTGCACGCCGGAATGAGGGAGGGCACTCTGGAAGTCCACTATGGGCGTCTGTTATGGGTTTTCTTTCCGTGCCTCGATTTCACAACATGGAGCAGATGGAACTCGTCGTAATGGGAAGTTTCACACCGTCTCGGAACGATTCCAGATGCATGCCGGAACGAGGGAGGGCACTCTGGAAGTCCACTATGGGTGTCTGTTATGGGTTTTCTTTCCGTGTCTCGGTTTCACAAAATGGAGCTGATGTAACCCGTCGTAATGGGAAGTTTCACACCGGCTCGGAATGATTCCATGTGCACGCCGGAATGAGGGAGGGCACTCTGGAAGTCCACTATGGGTGTCTGTTTTGGGTTTTCTTTCCGTGCGTCGATTTCACAAAATGGAGCTGATGGAATTCGTCGTAATGGGAAGTTTCACACCGGCTCGGAACGATTCCAAATGCGCGCCGGAATGAAGGAGGGCACTCTGGAAGTCCACTATGGGTGTCTGTTATGGGTTTTCTGATGGAAACGAGGTGTCCGATCTTTCGATGAGATTGATAACTATCAATTTTGGTGGCGGTGACTCTCACGATCCGACTACAACCGTACGACGACGCTTGCACCTTAGCAATCGCTGAACCAACTCCGAAGTGTTATTGACATCGCTGGAGGCGTGATCAACCTGAACACGAAGTTCAATCCCTGCAAGCAATCGAAGAACTAGCAAGAATAAGACATAGGCAATATGATATTGCCAATATGAAGGAAGCATAAATTGTATGGCGAATAGCAAAGATGGGATCCCGAAGCTGTCTTGACAGGTGGTCGTTCGACACAACTGAAGAACAAAGTTTGCACAATGGCTAAGCCTAAACTCAACGAAATCCAAATCCTAGCAACGGAGGTGGCGGCACCTTTATAGGGAGAACGACCAGGGGTGGCGTCCAATGCACGCCCTAGGGTTACAAGGCCCATGGGCCCAAGTGGGGGTGGCGCAGCACCCTTTTTGACTCGGACTTAGATACCAATGTGGACTCTTTTGACGATTCCGGCGACTCAGATGGAATTTGAAGATGAGGTTGGATCCGTTGGAAAGTAGACTTCATAAGCTTTCCATGAAATACAAGAACGTCCCAAACGGAGTCCGTATGAGGAAGTTACGCCCATTTGAACTTGGTACCATCGCAGCAGTCCGACTCTGATTCCAGAACGTGTCCAACTCGAATTCGTGCTTGACTTGGTCCTAAAGTGACGTGGTGACGTTTATTATTCCTTCCGCGCATGTCCATGACTCCATGTCCCTTTCCTACATCCTTTCCCAAGTTCCTAAGCACAATTAAATCACTTGCATTAGGTAGCGGTCTATTCTCAGTAATATATGAAGCTAGGAATGAGTCCACCTGGTAATTAAGTTGACGAGCACGAGCTCGAGTAAGTGGTCCTTGCAACACTTGCTGTGGATGAGTTGTGAGGACATATCTGCTTGCCCCTTCAGCTGAAAGGCCACAAAGCGAATCCTCTGATGTGAGGACATCTCTAAAGCTCCAAACTGCCTCTCCATATAGTGCAACCAGTCCGCTGCCTGGACCGGTGTGCCCGACCCGTCAAACGGATCCAACCTCAACCCCATCCACTCTCGAAGTGTCATCCGCACCTCAGGTACCGGTGGAGGTGCGACAGAGCAAAGAACAGATGCCAGAAGAATGGTCGCGGCGCACCGCTGACGAAGAGCACGGATCTCTCCCACCAACTCTCTCAGCAAAGCGGGGGTCTCATCCTGGACCCCAAACGGAGGCGGATCAACAAAGAACCCCTCGACCATCGACTCATCTCACATAGGAGGTGGCTCCACGGACCAGCGCCATGCCCTCGACCTCCACGATCAGCGCCACCACGACCACGCCCTCTACCCCTCGGCATAGCTATCAACCACAATCAACAATACACAATGAGTTCAAAGGTCAAAATAAAATCATGCATCAATAAACAACATAACGAAGCGTAAAAACTATATTCGCACTCTCTCTAACCTCTCAGTGCACTAGTGTGTCAAATTTTAGATTAGTTAACCATTAGCAAACTTTTAGTTGATTTACTAAATCTAAAACAAATTTTAAGAATTTTAGTTTACCTATGTCGTTAATCTATTCACCACGGACCTAAAGCCCGCTCGATACTAATCAGAAACACCCTCAAATTTCAACACCGAGCCCGAATGCCACTAAACTACTCTCTAAATTAATAAATATTGACACACTATAAAATTTTAGCAAGAAGATATCAATGGACATATCCCTGGATCACAAAAGAGCATCCATAATTATGAATCAAGCAAGAGTAAATAAGCAAGGGGAAATATAATCAAGTAAACAATCCAGGATAGCGCCAACTACTAAATCCAAAATCATTGAAATAAATAATCTAGTCCAAAATGTGACCTAAACTTTATTCAGCCTCTAACATGTCCAGAGTAATCCAACATTGAATGAAAAGGTTCTTATGGCAAATGATCATGTGATTGAAGTATGGATCTAATCCATGTGCTCTACTCGCCTCGATCACGGCGCCCTCAAGATCACCTAAAGACAACAAAGAGCAAGGGTGAGTCCACGACTCAAAGAAACACATCAATATACAACGAACAATAATAAATCAACAAAGATTCAATAACTTCATTATCATCACAAGTACTTCTATTAATATTCTCATGTCATCATCTTCCTTTGTTTAACACCCATTAGTCTCATATATGAATGCAACTCTAATCTACATGTCCACATGCACTTCTTTCACAGATATCTGGATAGCATGAGTGAATGCTCGCGACAACATTCACTCTCAAGCCCGCTCCTCCGCAAGGATCGAGGACCTCCTCCACTCCCGTGGAGTTGTGATCAATCATGATCACCTTCTCATATGCAAAGATGCTTATGAATTCAAAAATACAAGATTCCATCATATTCATCATATCCAATTTTTCTCAAGATTATCAACAAGGATATAACCATACCATTCCATTGTTTGCAATTAAATAAAATAAAAGCACAACAATAATGGTAATAGAAGATAAAGAAAACAGTGATCAATCATTGATCGCTGTCTACCAAGCTGTGCCTTTACTAATTGCGACGCACGGTTTGGCTAGAAGATGGCAACAAGCACGACGCCTCTCCTACATTAAATACACAAATTTCAATACAAGCTACAGCATCAAGAATAGCAATCAATAGACATCGCTCCTACCCGTCCCCAAATATACCACGCTTCTCCGGTACCGAATAGTTACGCATTGCTGTCTAAGTACTAAAACGAACGTAATTTTTAACTCGAAAGTCCGATCATGACAAACCACCCAGTTCTGGATTCTACACAAAATTCTCCTCTTTTTCTTAGATTACCAAGACTTCTAATTAAATAACCTAACCCTCCGTTTTTATCCCAGAAAACCGATCTGTTAGCTTCGGGACAGCGGGTCTTACTAAATTCATAACTTTTGTTTTACCCAACCAATATTCGAGTTCTTGGAATCTACAGAACCCTTAGACAATTATCTACATCTTTCATGTAGATCAAAAACTCTAATTAATCCAATTACTATTTTTAATCTGCAGTCTACCAAAACAGCGCCGAAAGACGACAACCACAAAGACAGCAGTCTTCCAAAATTCATATCTCGAATTCTACTTGTCCGCTACACATGATTAAATATGATATAGAAAGATATCGAACTTATCTACAATTAACTAGTAGATGATATTTCCAAAATTCGCCATTAAGGTACCCGAATAAATCGTTCAACAGAACAGCAAGTTAAACAAACTCATTATTCGACCCCTCTATTAGAAAATTATAAAACCTCTGTAATTAATCTCGATTATAATCTCTAATTAACCTAGAAAAACAGAGAGAATCCAAAATTGCAGATCATTACCGACAAGAATCCAGATCCTAGCTTCTTTTCTTCTAATTTTTTCTCTCTTCCTTTATTTTCTTCTCTTCTTGATTGTTTTTGTTTGCCCAGCAGTTGCTAAACAAGTTCTCTTGATTGCTTTCCCTTGCTTCGTTGGCATGAAGTCGCAGCCCACACGCACACATGCAAATTAATGCTAGCCGAGCGGGTAGCAATCACATGCACAGGCGAGTGGCAAGCATAGGCTGGCGACGCAAGCGGCAAATGGACGCACGGCCGGCTTCGCGTGCAGGGACGTTCACGCTGTTGACGATTAGGCCCACGCCGCAGCAAGCCCTGTGGTGATGGATTTCACGACCGCCAATCGCGATGGCAATGCAAAGTGGTTTCATCGCGGACGGCGCCGAAGCGCAACGCAATGGCGCATGCACTCGGCGACTTCACTCAAGGGGGCGATGGTGTGGCGAGGAAATTGTGGCTAGCGAAAATAACAAGCGGCGCTGGGTGGAAAGAAAACTAGAGCTAGGGTTTCGGAACTCTTTTTCCCCCCACGATCTTTTTATACCTCGCACAGTTTAGTCCCTGCGTACAAATCCAAAATATTCTATTTTCACATATTCTCTTTGATTAATTACGCACAGGTCCTTTAAGAGGTTATTATTATTATTATTATTTTAGAATATTACATTCTACCCCCCTTAACAAAATTCGACCCCGAATTCTAATCGTCGTTCTATATAAAAAAAACAACCACAACTGAAATTAAACAACAACAAAAAATAACACGTACCCGACGTGAACAACTCCGGGTATAGCTCGCGCATGCGAGACTCCAACTCCCACGTCGCTTCTCTCTCGGACTGATGAGTCCAAAGCACCTTGACATATACCAATGTCTTGTGCCTCAGCACTCGCTCTGACTTTTCTAGAATGCGCACCGGACGTGACTCAACTGTGAGGTCTTGCTCAATAGTCAGCGGCTCCAATGAAATCCTATGCTCTGGGTCTCTCAAAACTTTCTCAGCATCGAGACGTGAAACACATTGTGAACCCCACGCATGGACTCAGGAAGGCCCAGGCGGTAGGCTAACTTCCCAATTCTTGCAATAATCGAGAACGGTCCAACGTACCTCGGGCTAAGCTTCCCTTTGGTACCGAACCGAAAAATACCTTTAGTGGGAGACACTCTCAAGAGCACCTGGTCACCCACCGCAAACTCCAAATCATGCCTCCTCACATCAGCATAGATTTTCTGTTTGCTCTGAGCTGCTAACAGATACTGCCTCACCATGGCCACACGCTCAACGGTCTTCTGAATCCAGTCCGGACCCCAAACTACCTTCTCTCCTACTGCATCCCAACAAAGCGGCGATCTGCACTTCCGCCCATAGAGAACCTCGAATGGCGCGGTTCTAATACTGGAATGGTAACTATTATTATAAGCAAACTCTGCAAGTGGCAACTGGTCTTCCCAACGACCCTTCCAAGACAAAACGCAAGACCGCAACATGTCCTCCAAAGTCTGAATAGTACGCTCTGACTGCCCATCTGTCTGTGGGTGAAATGTCAGATTAAGGCGGAGCTGTGCCCAATGCACTCTGCAGACTCTCCCGTAACTTGAGACAAACTTGGCGTCCTCGCGTAAATAATGGTCTTTGGCACACAATGCAGTCTTACTATTTCACGCACATAAATAGGAGCTAGATCACTCGCTGAATTTGTAGTGCGAATAGGAATAAAGTGCGCAGACTTGCTGAATCGATCCACCACTACCCAAACTGCATCATTCCCTCGCGGTGTACGAGGTAACGCCACCACAAAGTCCATAGTGATATCATCCCAAGGCCACTGGGGAACCTCCAAAGGCTGCAACAACCCTGCAGGACGCTTGTGCTCAGCTTTCACTTGCTGACAAACACCACAAGAAGCCACATAGTTAGCAATATCCACCTTCATTCTTTTCCACCAAAAATTCTATTTCAGATCTCGATACATCTTAGTCTCACCAGGATGAACAGTGTATGGAGTGCGATGTGCCTCCCTCAAGATATCATCTTTGACCTCCGCCTTTTGAGGCACGCAAAGGCGGCCTTTAAACCTCAAAGCACCAGAATCGTCCATGCTAAAATCACCCTCTTTGCCCTCATCCAGACGCTTCCTAACCTCCTGTAATAACCGGTCACTCTGTTGTGCTTTTCCGCACACAGTCTGGAATAGCTGACTCAAGAATCAACTGTTTCTCAACATGTGATGTGCCCGCATAACAATAAGATATTCCCATACGATCCAAATCAGCAATGAGGCAATCTAGAGTAGCGGGAGTCGCCTTGCGACTAAGAGCATCAGCAACTACATTGGCCTTGCCTGGATGATACTGAATAGTAAGATCATAGTCCTTGATCAACTCTAACCACCTCCTTTGCCTTAAATTCAGATCCCTCTGGGTGAAGATATACTTGAGACTCTTGTGATCTGTGAAAATATCACAAGGCTCACCGTATAGATAATGCCTCCAAATCTTGAGAGCAAAGACAACCACAGCCAACTCCAAATCATGAGTGGGATAATTCTGCTCGTGCTTCTTTAACTGTCTCGACGCATAAGCAATCACCTTACCGTCTTGCATGAGAACACATCCAAGACCCTCTCGAGACGCATCTGAAAAGATTGTGAACCGCTTTCCTGGCTCGGGAAGAGTGAGAATAGGAGAGGTCACCAACCTCTCCTTCGAAATGCAGAAACTGCGCTCACACTCATCAGTCCACTGAAATTTCACCCCTGTCTGAGTAAGCTGAGACATCGGTTTGGCGATGATAGAGAAATCCTGCACAAAACGCCGATAATAACCAGCCAAGCCCAAGAAACTCCTCACCTCCTTCACATTTGTCGGCCTCTTCCAATCCACCACTGTAGAGACCTTACTAGGATCAACAGCAATGCCTTGAGGATTTATCACATGACCCAGAAAACTCACTTCTGAAATCCAGAACTCACATTTCATCAACTTAGCATAGAACTTGTGCTCTCTCAAAGTCTCTAAAACTAGCCTCAAGTGATGCTCATGATCCTCATTGGTCTTGGAATAGATAAGAATATCATCAATGAACACCACCATGAAGTCATCTAGATACTCATGTAACATGTTGTTCATGGTCTCCATAAAAATGGCAGGTGCATCAGTCAATCCAAAAGACATAACTTTATACTCATAATGCCCATACCTGGTGGAGAAAGCAGTCTTCTCTACATCCTGCTCGCGCACCCGGATTTGATTATATCCTGACTGGAGATCGATCTTGGAGAATACTTGAGCTCCATTCAACCGATCAAACAAGTCCTCAATGCGGGGCAATGGATGTTTGTTCTTGATTGTGAGTGCATTAAGCGCACGGTAATCAACACACATGCGCCAACTCCCATCCTTCTTCTCTGTGAATAGAACAGGAGCCCCCCACGGCGATACGCTACGCCTGATCAATCCTTTAGCCAACAAATCATCCAATTGCTTCTTCAACTCGTCCTGAAATGGACGTGCTAGTCGATATGGAGACATCGAGATGGGGCGAGTACCCGGAACAAGATCAATGCGAAACTCCACATCTCGCGCAGGTGGCAAGCCCGAAAGCTCAGCCGGAAACACATCTGGGTAATCACTAACCACTGGAACTTTCTCAATCTGCGAAGCCACGCTCGGTTTCTCAGCAAGAGCTAAGAGAAGCCCAGTTTTCACTGCGCGCTGACCCAGGAACAATGCGACCAACATCGAAAGAGAGCGCGGAGGTGCACTCCCCTGAAAGATCAAAGTCTCTCCAAACGAGGTCTGCACAGACACTGTTCTACAGAAATAGGATATCACGGCTCGATAATAGTGCAACCAATCCATACCCAAGATAACGTCGAACAGCTCCATTTGAATAACTATCAAATTCGCCGTGAACTTCTCTCCATCAATGACAATAGAACACCCAGGACAAACAGTAGAGCTCACAATAATTCCTCCAGGAGAGCTAACTAACACCGATCGAGAAATCCATCAGATACTCAAGTTCGCTCTCCTAGCAAACGCCGAGACAAACGAAAAGGTAGCCCCGAATCAAAAGGACTAAAGCATCAAACGAATCCACAAGCAAAGTACCTGTCACCACGTCAGGACGACCCGCGGACTCCACTGTGGGCATGGCGTACACTCCAGGTGGCGCCATGGCGAAAGAAGACGACGCTGGGGCGGCGAGAGCCCCGACAATCTGCTGTGGCGGTGCAGGTAAAGCCGGTCGTGTAACTCGGTGGTGCGAGGTGGCGGGCGCCAAGAGTACCTCATCGAGGCGCAAATATCATCTAGGAAGTGGCGGCAGACCCATCAAGAAGAAGATGGCACAGCTCCCACTTGATCACGCTTAGCGGGTTCTAGCGACACACCGCTCCTTGTGTACCGGCCGGCCACATCGACGGCAATCTCCGTCCAAGAGCACTTTCAGCGAAGCAGTGTCCATCACCGCACTTAAAGCAAAGCATGCCCCGCCTCGATAGGTCAAGAGCCGAGTACTGCAAAGGACGAGGCGCCAAGAAGGAACGGCCTCGATCGCTAGACTTGAAGGATCGCGGTCCTCCTTGAATTTCTTGAAAGCAAGTCACGGATGCACCCACTTCCTCACTAGAGCTCCTCTTCCGTCACCACCGAAGCAACCACCCACCGAGGCTTGTCGCCTTTGTGAGCTGCATCTCCAACTCCATGCCCCTAGCTTGCTCCACAACAGAGATGTAGTCACGGAGTGGAGTAGCTCCCAACACATGTCGGTACTCAGAATTGAGACCCCGACGGAACCTCTTGGCTTTCTGAAGATCATCGTTCACTACTGAAGGGACAAAGCGAACCAAGTTGTTGAACTCAGCCTCATACTCAGCAATAGACCTCTTCCCCTGAGCAAAGGTCGTTAAGGCAACCTCCATCTTCTCAACAAAAGAGTAGGGGTAGTACTTTTTCTCGAATTGATCAACAAAGTCCTCCCAAGTGACTGGACCTTGAGTGGCGGTTGATACGGATCCACCTAGTTGATTAGATGAATCCTGATTGTTGTCCCAATCTTTCACGGTACACTCGAAGATCAGTAGCAATCTCACAAACCAATTCGGTAAATTGAATTGTAAGAAAATCAATATACTCACAAACCAATCTAATAGATTGAATTGCAAGTAGTAGCGTTAGGTGAATAGTATTCCGAAACAAGAGATAGATATCTTGATCTTGCTCTCAATCTTTCTCCCTCAATCTCTCCAACTCATATCACGACTCAAGAACACACAATATGCGCCAAAACGGCTTTTCTGATTTTTATTATCTAAATCATAACTTGTCCTCCATATGGTGCGGCCATGGGGGGTTTATATAGCCTCCCACGCAAGCACAAAAATCGGATGAATAATGTCCGAATTTGCTACGAGAATCAGTGTCCGATTCTCGCTCACGTGAACAAGATCCGAGTCTTCTTCGCTCACGTGAATAATAATCCGAACCAAAAAATACTTTCTTTTTTAATTAGAATTTAACTATTCTAGTTTTGGAATAAAATATTAATCACCAATTGGTCATTCAATTGGATCCAAATCAACCAACCCACATGCCATGTTCCCAGCGCCTTCTCCATGCATTGCCAAATCTCCTCTTGGTTTCCCTTGTGTTGTGGGCTTTCCTTCTCTTAGCTTCTTGCACGAACTTGTTCCACGCACTTGATGCTTCTTCTGACGCCAATGCAACTCTTGCTGCCATACCACCACATGTCTTTCTTGACTGCACGCATGCGCTAGGGTTTTATCCCGAGAGAACGTCCCCTCTCGTTGGCCAGCATCCCCATCAATCCTATCGGCCTTCACAACATTTTGTTTTACCTTTTGCAATGCTTTGGTTGTAGATATGGCCGTATCATCCTCCCTTTCTTCAAGAAAAGACGTCCTCGTCTTTTGTGTAACCTCAGGAATCTCCGTCGGGGTAGTCTTCACGATCGTCTTTTTAGCTATGATCTCCTCAAAGATGAATAGAATTCTCTGGCATAGGACACATGGTATATGATCTTCCCTGATGCACCAAAGAGTACTTGTTGGACCTCCCGTGGTGCGTAGCATTGCGATCATACTGCCACGGACGCCCCAACAACAAGTGACATGCATGCATAGGCACGACGTCACACTCCACTTTGTCGTGATAGTCTCCTACTGAAAAACAAACTTTGACACGATGAGTAATTTTCGCCATCGACATTATGCAACCATTGTGCATAATACGGTTCTGGATGTCGCCAGGTTGTCAACCCCAAAGCTTGCACCAAATCGTTGCTAATGATATTGTTGTAGCTTCCACCATCAACGATAAGCTTGTAAACTTTGCCATAGATTTTGCACTCAGATTTGAAAACGTTGGTTCGCTGTCCCGTTGTGAGAATGGAAGTGTTGTCAACTCGAACCGTCTTGGTCAGCATACAAAGACCATCTTGTGGTGCCTCACTACTAGTTTTGTCATCATGGAACGACACCTCTTGCTGTGTTTGGGTAGAAAGAAGGGTTGCCAATTCTAATTTCTTCTGTTCTTCCTCGATAACCGTTCTTCTTCACGTTTCTTGGCCTTTAGCCTTTGTCGCGCTCTTTAATGTCTCCTTGGGCCTTGTCTCGTCGCTGTCTATCTTCAAAGTACCTTGACGAGGACCAAGATGTAATGTCCTTTCGTGTTCCTCTCCATGGAAAGGAGTACCGCATGACGGGGCGTGATGCAACTCGATGTATGTGCTGTTCTTTCAACCAATATGCACCAATCACCAACGAACATGCTCTCATATGCATAGGAATCACGTCACAAGTAACAACAAAGATATACCCATCCAAAGAAAATTTTACCTCCACTTGTTTTGTGATCGGAATGTGCTTGAACCTCCAAAGCAATAGATATGGCTCCGGATGTGGCTTTGTGATCAACCCCAATCTGTCCACAAGTGTTTGGCTTGCAGCGTTTGTTAAGCTTCCCGTATCGATCATCATAGCACAATCTGTGTTCCCCACTCGACACCGATTGAAGAATATGTAGCTCGGATCGTGGAGTGGATCCTCCTCACATTGATCTATAGTGTAGCTGAATTGCATGACCAACTTCATGTCCTTCGTATCGGCCATGCCGATACTTGATCTTCGTAGCAACAAAGTACCGTGAACAACTGAAGCTCTGATACCACCTGATACGGATCCACCTAGTTGATTAGATGAATCCTGATTGTTGTCCCAATCTTTCACGGTACACTCGAAGATCAGTAGCAATCTCACAAACCAATTCGGTAAATTGAATTGTAAGAAAATCAATATACTCACAAACCAATCTAATAGATTGAATTGCAAGTAGTAGCGTTAGGTGAATAGTATTCCGAAACAAGAGATAGATATCTTGATCTTGCTCTCAATCTTTCTCCCTCAATCTCTCCAACTCATATCACGACTCAAGAACACACAATATGCGCCAAAACGGCTTTTCTGATTTTTATTATCTAAATCATAACTTGTCCTCCATATGGTGCGGCCATGGGGGGTTTATATAGCCTCCCACGCAAGCACAAAAATCGGATGAACAAAGGTCCGAATTTGCTATGGAATTCAGATTCTTGCTCACGTGAACAAGAATCCGAGTGATTCTTCGCTCACGTGAACGAAGAATCCGAACCAAAAAATACTTTCTTTTTTAAAATTAGAATTTAACTATTCTAGTTTTGGAATAAAATATTAATCACCAATTGGTACATCGAATTGGATCCAAATCAACCAACCCACATGCCATGTTCCTGGCGTCTTCTCCATGCATTGCCAAATCTCCCTCTTGGTTTCCCTTGTGTTGTGGGCTTTCCTTCTCTTAGCTTCTTGCACGAACTTGTTCCACGCACTTGATGCTTCTTCTGACGCCAATGCAACCCTTGCTGCCATACCACCACATGTCTTTCTTGACTGCACGCATGCGCTAGGGTTTTATCCCGAGAGAACGTCCCCTCTCGTTGGCCAGCATCCCCATCAATCCTATCGGCCTTCACAACATTTTGTTTTACCTTTTGCAATGCTTTGGTTGTAGATATGGCCGTATCAGCGGTCCTCGAAGACAACACGCCCTCCCACCAAATATCTGCTTGCCCCTTCAGCTGAAAGGCCACAAAGCGGACCCTCTGATGTGAGGACATCTCTAAAGCTCCAAAATATCCGCCTCTCTATATAGCGCAACGGACCCTCGATGTGAAGACATCTCCACTCAAACCGTGTGCCCAACCTCGACCGGTGTACCCGACAAACGGATCCAACCTCAACCCCATCAACTCTCGAAGTGTCATCCGCACCTCAGGTACCGGTGGAGGTGTGACAGGAGCAGCAACAGATGCCGCAACAACAGGGGCTGCCGGCGCCTGTTGACGAAGAGCACGGATCTCTCCCACCAACTCTCTCAGCAAAGCGGGGGTCTCATCCTTGACCCCAACCGGAGGCAGATCAACAGCAACCCCCTCAGCTACTGACTCATCTGCTACAGGAGGTGGCTCCACGGACCCTCGCCTGCGGCCCCGACCTCCACGACCGCGGCCACCACGACCACGTCATCTACCCCTCGGCATAGCTATCAACCACAATCAATAATACACAATGAGTTCAAAGGTCAAAATAAAATCATGCATCAATAAACAACATAACGCAAGCGTAAAAACTATATTCGTACCTCTCTCTAACCTACTGTGCACTAGTGTGTCAAATTTTAGGTTAGTTAACCATTAGCAAACTTTTAGTTGATTTACTAAATCTAAAACAAATTTTAAGAATTTTAGTTTACCTATGTCGTTAATCTATTCACCACGTAACTAAAGCCCGCTCTGATACCAACTGTAACACCCTAGCCCAACACTGAGCCTGGAATGCCACTAAACTACTCTCTAAATTAATAAATATTGACACACTATAAAATTTCAGCAAGAAGATATCAATGGACATATCCCTGGATCACAAAAGAGCATCCATAATTATGAATCAAGCAAGAGTAAATAAGCAAGGGGAAATATAATCAAGTAAACAATCCAGGATAGCGCCAACTACTAAATCCAAAATCATTGAAATAAATAATCTAGTCCAAAATGTGACCTAAACTTTATTCAGCCTCTAACATGTCCAGGAGTAATCCAACATTGAATGAAAAGGTTCTTATGGCAAATGATCATGTGATTGAAGTATGGATCTAATCCATGTGCTCTACTCACTCTCCATCTGGCCCCTCGAAGATCACCTAAAAACAACAAAAGAGCAAGGGTGAGTCCACGACTCAGCAAACACATCAATATACAACGAACAATAATAAATCAACAGCATTCAATAACTTCATTATCATCACAGGTACTTCTATTAATATTCTCATGTTGTTATCTTCCCTTTGTTTAACACCCATTAGTCTCATATATGAATGCAACTCTAATCTACAAGTCCACATGCACTTTTTTCGCGTATACCGGTATAGCATGAGTGAATGCTCGCGACAACATTCACTCTCAAGCCCGCTCCTCCTCAAGGATCGGGGACCTCCTCCACTCCCGTGGAGTTGTGATCAATCATGATCACCATCTCAGATGCAAAGAAGCTTATGAATGCAAAAATGCAAGATTCCATCATATTCATCATATCCAATTTTTCTCATGATTATCAACAAGGATATAACCATACCATTCCATTGTTTGCAATTAAATAAAATAAAAGCACAACAATAATGGTAATAGAAGATAAAGAAAACAGTGATCAATCATTGATCACTGTCTACCAAGCACTTGCCTTTACTAATTGCGACGCACGGTTTGGCTAGAAGATGGCAACAAGCACGACGCCTCTCCTACATTAAATACACAAATTTCAATACAAGCTACAGCATCAAGAATAGCAATCAATAGACATCGCTCCTACCCGTCCCCAAATATACCACGCTTCTCCGGTACCGAATAGTTACCCATTGCTGTCTAAGTACTAAAACGAACGTAACTTTTGACTCGAAAGTCCGATCACGACAAACCACCCAGTTATGGATTCTACACAAAATTCTCCTCTTTTTCTTAGATTACCAAGACTTCTTATTAAATCACCTAACCCTCCGTTTTTAGCCCAGAAAACCGATCTGTTAGCTTCGGGACAGCGGGTCTTACTAAATTCATAACTTTTGTTTTACCCAACCAAAATTCGAGTTCTTGGATTATACAGAACCCATAGACAATTATCTACATCTTTCATGTAGATCAAAATGTAACACCCCAGCCCAACACTGAGCCTAGAATGCCACCACACTACACTTTAAACTAATAATTATCGACACACTATAAAAATTACAGCAAGGAGACAATGATAATCATATCAATGGATCCCAAAAAGGTCATACATAATTATGGATCAAACGACAATAAATAAGCAATGGGAATTATAACTAGGTAAATAATCCAAAATAACATCAACCAATGAATCCAAACTAATAAAGCAAATAATCTAGTCCAAACGATGTCCTAAATTTTATTCAACCTCTAACATGTCCAAGAGTAATCCAATTGTGAATGAAAAGATTCTTATCGCAAATGATCATGTATTGTCCATGTGCTCTACTTGCTCTCAGTTACGGCATCCTCGAAGATCACCTAAAGACAACAATAGAGCAAGGGTGAGTCCACGACTCAGCAAACACATCCATAAACAACGAACAATAATAAATCAACAGCATTCAATAACTTCATTATCACTACAGGTACTTCTATTTGATTCACATCCATTAATCTCATGTATCAATGCAAGTCTATTCTACATGTCCACATGCACTTCTTTCACAGATATACGGTATAGCATGAGTGAATGCTCGCGACAACATTCACTCTCAAGCCCGTTCCTCCAAAAGGATCGGGGACCTCCTCCACTCCCGTGGAGTTGTGATCAATCATGATCACCTTCTCTTATGCAAAGATGCTTATGTATGCAAACATGCAAACTCCATCATAAACATCATATACAACTTTTCATCATGCTTGTCAACAACGATATAAACATACCAATTATTTGTTTGCAATTAAACAAAATAAAAGCACAACAATAATGGTAATAGAAGATAAAGAAAAAAGGATCGATCATTGATCGCCGTCTACCATGCACTTGCCTTTACTAGTTGCGACGCACAATTTGGCTAGCGAGATGGCAACAAGTACGACGCCTCCTACATTAAATACACAAATTTCAATACAAGCTACAGCATCATAAGAACAACAATCAATCGACATCGCTCCTACACGTCCCCAAATATACCACGTTACGCCGGTATCGAAAAGTTACCCATAGCTGTCTTAGTACTAAAACGAACGTAACTTTTGACTCGAAAGTCCGATCACCACAAACCACCCCATTCTGGATTCTTGATAAAATTATCCACATTTTCTTAGATTACAAAGACTTCTAATTAAATCATCTAACCCTCCGTATTTAGCCCAGAAAGTCGGTCTGTCCGCTTCGGAACAGCAGTCTTACTAAATTCATAACTTTTGTTTTACTCAACCAAAATGCGCGTTCTCAGATTCTACAGAACCATTGGACAATTATCTACAACTTTCATGTAGATCAAAAACTCTAATTAGGCTATTTACTATTTTTAATCTACAGTCTACCAAAACAGCGCCGAAAGACGACAACCGTAAAAACAGCGGTCTTCCGAAAATCATAACTCGAATTATACTTGTCCGATTGACATGATTAAATATGCTATAGAAAGATATCGAAATTATCTACAATTATCCAGTAGATGATATTTTCAAATTTCGCCATTAAGGTAGCCGAATAAATCGTACAACGGACAGCAGGTTAAACAAATCTATTAATCGATATCTCCCATTAATTAGCTAGTCTAGCAGTGCACTAAAAGTTAATCAAATACTAATTCGGCTTAAAGCCAATAACTACTACTAATCACTTAATTAGTCAAAGCAGTAACTCACCTAATCAGCCGGCCAATTAGCTTGGCTTCACGCGGGCGTTGACGTCGCAAAGAAGCGACTCGGAATCACGCGCATGCGCAAAGAAGGTAATCGTCGGCCAAGCAAGCAACAAGAAAACGCAGCAGCACAGCAGCTCTTCCACGCGGCAGCGTCAGGCGACCAAGAAAAGCGGCGAGTAATCGGCAAGACAGTATGTAGCGGCGGCCGGCCGCAACCACGCGGCAGGAGCGGCTCGGCCGGCAAAGACAGCGTCCAAAGGCCGGCTTCACGCAGAAGCCGAGCAACAACGCCTGACGCCTGACAAGCAAGACAAAGACAACAATAAGAGAGCTACCACGCTGCAAATAGCAGTAAGAATTGGTCAAGGGTGAAGAAAAAGAGAAAAACTGGCGGTGGGAAAGAAAGAGAAATTGCTAGGGTTTCCAAAACTCCCACAAATCTATTTATATAGCTTTTAGAAATTCTGAAATATTCTATTTTTCACAAATTCTTTTTATTTAATTACGCACAAGCCCTTAAGACGTTTATATGTATACTAATCGATTAATTACGCACCGACCCTTAAGACGTTAATAATATTTATTTATTATTATTTTCAGAGTATTACATTCTACCCCCCTTAACGGAATTCAACCCGAATTCTACATTGCCGTTCTACTCAAAGAAAAACTGCACAGCTGAAATTAAACAACAAAATAACACGTACCCGACGTGAACAACTCCGGGTATTGTTCGCGCATGCGAGACTCCAACTCCCAAGTCGCCTCTCTCTCGACAATCGCCCACAAAGACCTTGACGATACCAACGCCTTGTGCCTCAAAGACTCGCTCCGACCTCTCTAAAATGCGCTACGGACGCGACTCAACCGTGAGGTCTTGCTCAATAGTCGCGGCTCTAATGAAATCTTATGCTCGATCTCTCAAAACTTTCTCAAAGATCGAGACGTGAAACACATTATGAACTCCACGCATGGACTCAGGAAGGTCCAGGCGGTAAGCTAACTTCCCAATTCTTGCAATAATCGAGAACGGTCCAACGTACCTCGGGCTAAGCTTACCGAACCGAACAATACCTTTAGTGGGAGACATTCTCAAGAGCACCTGGTCACCCACCGCAAACTCCAAGTCACGTCTCCTCAAATCAGCATAACTTTTCTCGTCTACTCGAGCCGCTAATGATTCTCGCCTCACCATGGCCACACGCTCACGGTCTTCTCAATCCAACCGGACCCAAAGCGCCTTCTCTCCAATCGCATCCCAACAAAGCGGCGATCCGCACTTCCGCCATAGAGAACCTCAAATGGCGCGGCTCTAATCTTCGAATGGTAACTATTATTATAAGCAAACTCGCAAGTGGCAATCGGTCCTCCCAACTACCCTTCCAAGATAGAACGCAAGATCGCAACATATCCTCCAAAGTCTGAATAGTACGCTCTGACTGCCCATCTGTCTGAGGATGAAACGCTGTACTAAGGCGGAGCTGTGTGCCCAATGCACTCTGCAGACTCTCCCGAACTTGAGACAAACTTGGCGTCCTCGCGTAAACAATGGTCTTTGGCACACCATGCGCCTCACTATCTCACGCACATAAATAGGAGCTAGATCACTCATTTGAATTTGTCGTGCGAATAGGAATGAAGTGCGCAGACTTCTTTGAATCGATCCACCACTACCCAAATTGCATCCTTCCTCAAGGCGAACGAGGCAACGCCACCACAAAGTCCATAGAGATATCATCCCAAGGCCACTGGGTACCTCCAAAGGTTGCAACAACCTGCAGGGCGCTTGTGCTCACTTTCACTTGTCGACAAACACCGCAAGAAGCCACATAATTAGCAATGTCCACCTTCATTCTTTTCCACCAAAATTACATTTTTCAGATCTCGATACATCTTAGTCTCACCAGATGAATAATTATGGAGTACGATGTGCCTCCTCAAAATATCATCTTTGACCTCCGCCTTTGTGGCACACAAAGACGGCCTTTAAACCTCAAAGTACCGTAATCATCCATGCTAAAATCACTCTCTTTACCTTCATCCGCACGCTTCCTAACCTCCTGTAATAATCGGTCACTCTGTTGCTTCCGACACGGTGCCGAATAGTGACTCGAATCAATCGAGTCTCAACATGTGATGTGCCCGCATAACAATAAGATATTCCCATGCGATCAAAATCAGCAATGAGGCAATCTAGAGTAGCGGAGTCGCCTTGCGACTAAGAGCATCAAGAACTACATTGGCCTTGCTCGATGATACCGAATAGTAAGATCATAATCCTTGATCAACTCCAACCACCTCCTTTGCCTCAAATTCAGATCCTTCGAGTGAAGATATACTTGAGACTCTTGTGATCTGTGAAAATATCACAAGGCTCGCCAGATAGATAATGCCTCCAAATCTTGAGAGCAAAAACAACCGCAGCCAACTCCAAATCATGAGTGGGATAATTCTGCTCGTGCTTCTTTAACTGCCTCGACGCATAAGCAATCACCTTACCGTCTTGCATGAGAACGCAGCCAAGACCCACTCGAGACGCATCTGAAAAGACTGTGAATCGCTTCCCCGGCTCGGGAAGAGTGAGAATAGGAGAGGTCACCAACCTGTCCTTCAAAATGCGTAAATCAAGCCACACTCATCGGTCCACTGGAATCTCACACCTTTTTGAGTAAGCTAAGACATCGGTTTGGCGATGATAGAGAAATCCTGCACAAAACGCCGATAATACCCAGCCAAACCCAAGAAACTCCTCACCTCCTTCACATTAGTCGGCCTCTTCCAATCCACCACTGTGGAAACCTTACCAGGATCAACAGCAATACCCTGAGGGTTAATCACATGACCCAAAAACCCACTTCTGAAATCCAGAACTCACACTTCTTCAACTTAGCATAGAACTTGTGCTCTCTCAAAGTATCTAAAACCAGCCTCAAATGACGCTCATGATCCTCATTGGTCTTGGAATAAATAAGAATATCATCAATGAACACCACCACGAAGTCATCTAGATACTCGTGCATCATGTTGTTCATGGTCTCCATAAAAATAGCAGGTGCATTAGTCAATCCAAAAGACATAACTTTATACTCATAATGCCCATACCGTGGAGAAAGCGCCTTCTCTACATCTCGCTCACGCACACGGATTTGATTATACCCTGACTGGAGATCAATCTTGGAGAACACTTGAGCTCCATTCAACCGATCAAACAAGTCCTCAATGCGGGGCAATGGATATTTGTTCTTGATTGTAACCGCATTAAGCGCACGATAATCAATACACATGCGCCAACTCCCATCCTTCTTCTCTGTGAATGTAGCAGAGCTCCCCACGGCGATACACTACGCCTGATCAAACCTTTAGCCAACAAATCATCCAATTGCTTCTTCAACTCGTCCTGAAACGGACGTGCTAATCGATATGGAGACATCGAGATGGGACGAGTACCCGGAACAAGATCAATGCGAAACTCCACGTCTCGCACAGGTGGCAAACCCGGAAGCTCAACTGGGAACACATCTGGATAATCACTAACCACTGGAATCTCCTCAATCTGCGGCCACACTCGGTTTCTCAAGAAGAGCTAAAGAAGCCCGCCACTCGCACGACCGGAACAATCGACCAACATCGAAAGAGAGCGCGGAGGCGCATTCCCCTGAAAGGTCAACGTCTCCCCAGACGGGGTCTGCACAGAGACTGTTCTACAGAAACAAGATATCACGGCTCGATAAGAGTGCAACCAATCCATACCCAAGATAACATCGAACGGCTCCATTTGTATAACTATCAAATTCGCCGTGAACTTCTCTCCATCAATAATAATAGAACACCCAGGACAAACAGTAGAACTAGCGATAACACCCCCAGGAGAACTAACTAACACCGATCGAGAAATCCATCAGATACTCAAGTTCGCTCTCCTAGCAAACGCCGCTGAGACAAACGAAAAGGTAGCCCCGAATCAAAAGGACTAAAGCATCAAACGAATCCACAAGCAAAGTACCTGTCACCACGTCAGGACGACCCGCGGACTCCGCTGTGGGCATGGCGTACACTCCAGGTGGCGCCATGGCGAAAGAAGACGACGGCGGGGCGGCGAGAGCCCCGACAATCTGCTGTGGCGGTGCGGTAAGGCGGTCGTGCGGCTGAGCGGTGCGAAGGTGGCGGCCGCCAAGAGTACCCTCCGAGGCGCCTAAGTCAAGGAAATGGCATCGGCTGGAGGAGCGATCATCATCTGAAAGATCCTCGAGCAGACCCATCAAGAAGAAGAAGATGGCACGAGCTCCCATTTGATCACGCTAAGCGGGTTCGGCGACACACCCGCTCCTTGTGACCCGGCCGGCCACACCGACGGCAATCTCCGTCAAGTGCACTCAAAGACGGGTGTCCATCACCGCACTTAAAGCAAAGCATACCCCCCTCGGGACAGACGAAGAGCCGGAGTACTGCAAAGGACGAGGCGTCAAGAAGGAACGCCCGATCGCTAGACACGAAAGATCGCGCGGTCCTCCCTTGAATTTCTTGAAAGTGTGTCGAATGCACCCACTTCCCTCACTAGAGCTCCTCTTCCGTCACCACCAAGCAACGATCCACCGAGGCTTGTCGCCTTTGTGAGTCGCATCTCCAACTCCATGCCCCTAGCTTGCTCCACAACAGAGTCAGAGTCACGGGTGGAGTAGCTCCCAACACATGCCGGTACTCGAATTGAGACCTCGACGGAACCTCTTGGCCTTCGAAGATCATCGTTCGCTCTCAAGGGACAAAGCGAACCAAGTTGTTGAACTCACCTCATACTCAAGAATAGACCTCTTCCCGAGCAAAGGTCGTCAAGGCAACCTCCATCTTCTCAACAAGCGAGTAGGGGTAGAACTTCCCTTGAATTGATCAACAAAGTCCTCCCAAGTGATCGCCCTTGAGTGGCGGTCCTCAAGACAACACGCCCCACCAAATATCTGCTGCCCTTTCACCGAAGGCTACAAACGAACCCTCGATGTGAAGACATCTCTAAAGCTCCAAACGCCTCTCCATGTAGCGCAACCATCCATTTGCTCGACCGGTGTGCCCGACCACAAACGAATCAAACCTCAACCCCATCCACTCTCGGTGACATCCGCGCCAGAACCGGTGGATGTGCGACAGAGCAACAACAGATACCGCGAAGAATAGTGCCGCCGCTGTGGACGAAGAGCACGGATCTCTCCCACCAACTCTCTCAAGAAAGCGGGGTCTCATCTGGACCACAACCGAGGCGGGTCAACAAAGAACCCCTCATCGACTCATCTGCTACATGGAGGTGGCTCCACGGACCTCGCCCGCGGCCACGACCTCCACGATCACGGCCACCACGACCACGTCCTCTACCCCTCGGCATAGCTATCAACCACAATCAACAATACACAATGAGTTCAAAGCTCAAAATAAACTCATCCATCAATGAACAACATAACGGAAGCGTAAAAACTATATTCGTACCTCTCTAACCTACTGTGCACTAGTGTGTCAAATTTTAGGTTAGTTAACCATTAGCCAATTTTAGTTGATTTACTAATACTAAAACAAATTTTAACAATTTTAGTTTGCCTATGTTGTTAATCTATTCACCACGGACCTAAAGCCCGCTCTGATACCAACTGTAACACCCCAGCCCAACACTGAGCCTAGAATGCCACCACACTACACTTTAAACTAATAGTTATCGACACACTATAAAAATTACAGCAAGGAGACAATGATAATCATATCAATGGATCCCAAAAAGGTCATGCATAATTATGGATCAAACGACAATAAATAAGCAATGGGAATTATAACCAGGTAAATAATCCAAAATAACATCAACCAATGAATCCAAACTAATAAAGCAAATAATCTAGTCCAAACGATGTCCTAAATTTTATTCAACCTCTAACATGTCCAAGAGTAATCCAATTGTGAATGAAAAGATTCTTATGGCAAATGATCATGTATTGTCCATGTGCTCTACTCGCTCTCAGTTACGGCATCCTCGAAGATCACCTAAAGACAACAATAGATCAAGGGTGAGTCCACGACTCAGCAAACACATCCATAACAACGAACAATAATAAATCAACAGCATTCAATAACTTCATTATCACTACAGGTACTTCTATTTGATTCACATCCATTAATCTCATGTATCAATGCAAGTCTATTCTACATGTCCACATGCACTTCTTTCACAGATACGGTATAGCATGAGTGAATGCTCGCGACAACATTCACTCTCAAGCCCGTTCCTCCAAAAGGATCGGGGACCTCCTCCACTCCCGTGGAGTTGTGATCAATCATGATCACCTTCTCTTATGCAAAGATGCTTATGTATGCAAACATGCAAACTCCATCATAAACATCATATCCAACTTTTCATCATGCTTGTCAACAACGATATAAACATACCAATTATTTGTTTGCAATTAAACAAAATAAAAGCACAACAATAATGGTAATAGAAGATAAAGAAAACAGTGATCGATCATTGATCGCTGTCTACCATGCACTTGCCTTTACTAGTTGCGACGCACAATTTGGCTAGCAGATGGCAACAAGTACGACGCCTCTCCTACATTAAATACACAAATTTCAATACAAGCTACAGCATCATAAGAACAACAATCAATCGACATCGCTCCTACACGTCCCCAAATATACCACGTTACGCCGGTATCGAAAAGTTACCCATAGCTGTCTTAGTACTAAAACGAACGTAACTTTTGACTCGAAAGTCCGATCACCACAAACCACCCCATTCTGGATTCTTGATAAAATTATCCACATTTTCTTAGATTACAAAGACTTCTAATTAAATCATCTAACCCTCCGTATTTAGCCCAGAAAGTCGGTCTGTCCGCTTCGGAACAGCAGTCTTACTAAATTCATAACTTTTGTTTTACTCAACCAAAATGCGCGTTCTCAGATTCTACAGAACCATTGGACAATTATCTACAACTTTCATGTAGATCAAAAACTCTAATTAGGCTATTTACTATTTTTAATCTACAGTCTACCAAAACAGCGCCGAAAGACGACAACCGTAAAAACAGCGGTCTTCCGAAAATCATAACTCGAATTATACTTGTCCGATTGACATGATTAAATATGCTATAGAAAGATATCGAAATTATCTACAATTATCCAGTAGATGATATTTTCAAATTTCGCCATTAAGGTAGCCGAATAAATCGTACAACGGACAGCAGGTTAAACAAATCTATTAATCGATATCTCCCATTAATTAGCAGTCTAGCAGTGCACTAAAAGTTAATCAAATACTAATTCGGCTTAAAGCCAATAACTACTACTAATCACTTAATTAGTCAAAGCAGTAACTCACCTAATCAGCCGGCCAATTAGCTTGGCTTCACGCGGCGTTGACGTTGCAGCAGCAGCACTCGGAATCACGCGCATGCGGCAGCAGTGCAATCGTCAGCAGCAGCGCAAGCAACAAGAAAACGCAGCAGCACAGCAGCTCTTCCACGCGGCAGCGTCAGGCGACCAAGAAAAGCAAGCGAGTAATCGGCGGACAGTATGTAGCGAGTGGCTTCACCGCAACCATCAGTAACACCGACCCAAAATCGGCTCAATGCCCAAATTTCACCGTAATGAACCCGCCTACACATAGCACCTCACTTACACTTTCGTCCTCGCTTTGTGTAAAAGGGTTAACCCGGAGGTGCTATGTTTGGATCCAACAGGCATTATATACTAGTACAACTCACTTGAGACAGGCAATGTGGGACTAATCCCACCACACAACTCCTCATGGGCCACATGGGCCACACTACGAGCATGCCGGGGTATTACACTCACCCCTTAAGGGGCGCCGCGACAAAGATACCGCATACTGCTGCAAATGCCCGAAACCACCCCTCGGTACACGCCCTCCGTCCGTCCGGTCTGGCACATATGCCATGCCATGTGTCCACTCCGGGCCCACATGCGCCATGCGCCATATGCTCGCGCCCACATCTGCGCGCTGTGCAAAGAAAGGTTGATGCTCTGATACCAACTGTAACACCCTGACTATAAGGAAGTCAAGATGTCACCTACAATCTCTACTCTTCAAATGAATAACATCAAGTAGCATAACAAATGAAGCGATTATTGTGAATATATGAAAACAAGCATTCATCCTCAAGTCTTAATCAACGAAATGGAAGTAAGCAGTCAAGCAATAGATGGTAAACACGCCATGTTGGCTTAATACAAAGCAACTCAAATCATAAATAAAGACATTAAAAGTCCTCAAGTTGTTTGATATAATATAGTGAGTGCATCGTGATGAACTACCCTCCACAAGATCATTCCTCCTTGTCATTTACCTAAATAAGACAATAAAGCAAGAATGAGCCAAAGACTCGACAAACAATCAGTATGTAACAATCAAGCATACATTGCGCAATATATCACAAACATAATTTGAACCACTCTGAAACGAATTTATGAATGGATGAAGTGGAATGGTGCATTGAAGGAAATGGACATAATCGGCATATATGGATAGCGAGTGAAGCACCGTCGGTGTTCACTTAAAGTATTCGTATGAAGAACGTTTCATCGATCGTCCAACGTGGCCCACATTGGAATGGTGGACTCACGTGGCGTGGCCCACATTGGAATGGTGGACTCACGCACCCATCTTGGAATTGATGGGATTTCAAATGCCCATCTTTGGAATTGATGGGTCTTACCAAAATAATGAATGCATGTCATGATGATCACATGTCAATATTGAATAGTAATCATAAATGAAAAGAACACATGGCATTCATCTACAATTACGAACAAATGTAAACATTCATTCACACATCATACATGACATCAAATATTGAATACAAATTACTTGCCTGCCGCGCTGCAACGGGTTGGGAGGTAATTGAGATACCCCACCACTCACCGCTTCACCGCCTACAATATAAAATAATGGAAATGAGGACAAGCGAGTATGAAAATGCTACACGTGTCCTCCCTCAATCTCTAACCAAACTAACCAAATAAAAGTTCAATTTGATCAATCTACCCAATCATTTCAATTAACCCCAATCTGGCAGTTTTACTAGAAAATTCACCAATAAAAAACCGTAAGTCCAAAAGACCTGAAACCAGTGCTCACATATTCTTAACTTAACAGGCTACAAAACTCTAGTTGATGGTAAACTCTAATTCGGCCATTACAGAGGTCTAACCATCCATTGAAAAACTACAACTGCAGTCTGCCCAGAAATCTGAACAGCCCTAAAGAAAATGCTATAACTTTTAAACCACTGATCCAAATAAAGTGATTTTTATCAGCCTGGAAACATGGTGAAATTATCTTCAAAAACCTAGTTGGGTGGCCGACCTGATTCTGACTCTAACTAGATCAAAACCTAGGTGCAACCGACTATACCCATCAGTTCTGACAGACAGACCAGCGCGTAGTAAAACAGCCATAACTTTTAATCTACTGGGTGAAAATTCGTGATCCAGGTGCCAAAAGAAAGCTAATGAAATAAGCAACAAAACTCTAGAAGGCGAAATCATCCAATTCTGCCTCTAAGACACCCAAAACCGAGTTGCAACATATTGTACAGAACCAATCTACTAACAGAGATTACGCAATACTATCAAAAACATGGAATCGACAACTCTAACGCAATCAAACAGCGATGGGGTCTCTCGTTACCCTTGTAGACCCGAAGAACGATGAGGAACAACTTCCCAAAGCCTTCCCCTCTCCTTCTTTGGCCAGCTCCAACTCCACGAACCCGATTGGAATGAAATCGCCCGGCGGAGGAAGAACCGAAGAGGAACACTTGGAAAACGGGGGGTGCAGCTCCGGGGATCTCCAATGGCAGCCACCAATGGAGAGGGAGGCGCCTAGGAGGAGGGGAGGAAGAGAGGGGGCGGCACAAGGGGGAGGAGAGGCGGCTTGGGGGAAAAGGGGAGGAATAGGGTTTGGGGGAGAAAGGGTGCTCCCCTTTGGCCGCCCCTAGGTGGGCTGGCCGGCCCACTAATGGGCCTCCTGGGTCGCGAACTGCGGCCCAGGTTGCCTGATATTAACGAATACCCCCCCGACGAATGGAATTTTCTGCTGAAAACAATTTCTTTCGCTCTCTCCGACCTCTTTCTTTCTACCGATCATTTCCGGAGTATTACAGTACTGTAACACCCTGACTATAAGGAAGTCAAGATGTCACCTACAATCTCTACTCTTCAAATGAATAACATCAAGTAGCATAACAAATGAAGCGATTATTGTGAATATATGAAAACAAGCATTCATCCTCAAGTCTTAATCAACGAAATGGAAGTAAACAGTTCAGCAATAGATGGTAAACACGGCCATGTTGGCTTAATACAAAGCAACTCAAATCATAAATAAAGACATTAAAAGTCCTCAAGTTGTTTGATATAATATAGTGAGTGCATCGTGATGAACTACCCTCCACAAGATCATTCCTCCTTGTCATTTACCTAAATAAGACAATAAAGCAAGAATGAGCCAAAGACTCAGCAAGCAACTGTATGTAACAATCAAGCATACATTGCGCAATATATCACAAACATAATTTGAACCACTACTGGAAACGAATTTATGAATGGATGAAGTGGAATGGTGCATTGAAGGAAATGGACATAATGCAAAGATATATCTGGGTATAGCGAGTGAAGCACCGTCGGTGTTCACTTAAAGTATTCAGATAAAGAACGTTTCATACGATTGTCCAACGTGGCCCATATTGGAATGGTGGACTCACGTGGCGTGGCCCACATTGGAATGGTGGACTCACGCACCCATCTTGGAATTGATGGGATTTCAAATGCCCATCTTTGGAATTGATGGGTCTTACCAAAATAATGAATGCATGTCATGATGATCACATGTCAATATTGAATAGTAATCATAAATGAAAAGAACACATGGCATTCATCTACAATTACGAACAAATGTAAACATTCATTCACACATCATACATGACATCAAATATTGAATACAAATTACTTGCTCGCACACATTAACGGGTTGGGAGGTAATTGAGATACCCCACCACTCACCGCTTCACCGCCTACAATATAAAATAATAGAAATGAGGACAAGCGAGTATGAAAATGCTACACGTGTCCTCCCTCAATCTCTAACCAAACTAACCAAATAAAAGTTCAATTTGATCAATCTACCCAATCATTTCAATTAACCCCAATCTGGCAGTTTTACTAGAAAATTCACCAATAAAAAACCGTAAGTCCAAAAGACCTGAAACCAGTGCTCACATTTTCTTAACTTAACAGGCTACAAAACTCTAGTTGATGGTAAACTCTAATTCGGCCATTACAGAGGTCTAACCATCCATTGAAAAACTACAACTGCAGTCTGCCCAGAAATCTGAACAGCCCTAAAGAAAATGCTATAACTTTTAAACCACTGATCCACATAAAGTGATTTTTATCAGCCTGGAAACATGGTGAAATTATCTTCAAAAACCTAGTTGGGTGGCCGACCTGATTCTGACTCTAACTAGATCAAAACCTAGGTGCAACCGACTATACCCATCAGTTCTGACAGACAGACCAGCGCGTAGTAAAACAGCCATAACTTTTAATCTACTGGGTGAAAATTCGTGATCCAGGTGCCAAAAGAAAGCTAATGAAATAAGCAACAAAACTCTAGAAGGCGAAATCATCCAATTCTGCCTCTAAGACACCCAAAACCGAGTTGCAACATACTGTACAGAACCAATCTACTAACAGAGATTACGCAATACTATCAAAAACATGGAATCGACAACTCTAACGCAATCAAACAGCGATGGGGTCTCTCGTTACCCTTGTAGACCCGAAGAACGATGAGGAACAACTTCCCAAAGCCTTCCCCTCTCCTTCTTTGGCCAGCTCAACTCCACGAACCCGATTGGAATGAAATCGCCATGGAGGAAGAACCAAGAGGAACACTTGGAAAGCGGGGGTGCAGCTCCGGGGATCTCCAATGGCAGCCACCAATGGAGAGGGAGGCGCCTAGGAGGAGGGGAGGAAGAGAGGGGGCGGCACAAGGGGGAGGAGAGGCGGCTTGGGGGAAAAGGGGAGGAATAGGGTTTGGGGGAGAAAGGGTGCTCCCCTTTGGCCGCCCCTAGGTGGGCCGGCGGCCCACTAATGGGCCTCTGGTCGCGAACTGCGGCCAAAGTTGCTGATATTAACGAATACCCCCGATTTAATGGAATTTTCTGCTGAAAACAATTTCTTTCGCTCTCTCCGACCTCTTTCTTTCTACCGATCATTTCAGGAGTATTCGATCTTGTAACACCACGACTATAAGGAAGTCAAGATGTCACCTACAATCTCTACTCTTCAAATGAATAACATCAAGTAGCATAACAAATGAAGCGATTATTGTGAATATATGAAAACAAGCATTCATCCTCAAGTCTTAATCAACGAAATGGAAGTAAACAGTTCAGCAATAGATGGTAAACACGGCCATGTTGGCTTAATACAAAGCAACTCAAATCATAAATAAAGACATTAAAAGTCCTCAAGTTGTTTGATATAATATAGTGAGTGCATCGTGATGAACTACCCTCCACAAGATCATTCCTCCTTGTCATTTACCTAAATAAGACAATAAAGCAAGAATGAGCCAAAGACTCGACAAACAATCAGTATGTAACAATCAAGCATACATTCGCAATATATCACAAACATAATTTGAACCACTCTTGAAACGAATTTATGAATGGATGAAGTGGAATGGTGCATTGAAGGAAATGGACATAATGCAAATATATACGGTATAGCGAGTGAAGCACCGTCGGTGTTCACTTAAAGTATTCGTATGAAGAACGTTTCATCGATCGTCCAACGTGGCCCACATTGGAATGGTGGACTCACGTAGCGTGGCCCACATTGGAATGGTGGACTCACGTACCCATCTTGGAATTGATGGGATTTCAAATGCCCATACTGGAATTGATGGGTCTTACCAAAATAATGAATGCATGTCATGATGATCACATGTCAATATTGAATAGTAATCATAAATGAAAAGAACACATGGCATTCATCTACAATTACGAACAAATGTAAACATTCATTCACACATCATACATGACATCAAATATTGAATACAAATTACTTGCTGCTTGTACAAGAAGCGGGTTGGGAGGTAATTGAGATACCCCACCACTCACCGCTTCACCGCCTACAATATAAAATAATGGAAATGAGGACAAGCGAGTATGAAAATGCTACACGTGTCCTCCCTCAATCTCTAACCAAACTAACCAAATAAAAGTTCAATTTGATCAATCTACCCAATCATTTCAATTAACCCCAATCTGGCAGTTTTACTAGAAAATTCACCAATAAAAAACCGTAAGTCCAAAAGACCTGAAACCAGTGCTCACATTTTCTTAACTTAACAGGCTACAAAACTCTAGTTGATGGTAAACTCTAATTCGGCCATTACAGAGGTCTAACCATCCATTGAAAAACTACAACTGCAGTCTGCCCAGAAATCTGAACAGCCCTAAAGAAAATGCTATAACTTTTAAACCACTGATCCAAATAAAGTGATTTTTATCAGCTTGGAAACATGGTGAAATTATCTTCAAAAACCTAGTTGGGTGGCCGACCTGATTCTGACTCTAACTAGATCAAAACCTAGGTGCAACCGACTATACCCATCAGTTCTGACAGACAGACCAGCGCGTAGTAAAACAGCCATAACTTTTAATCTACTGTGTGAAAATTCGTGATCCAGGTGCCAAAAGAAAGCTAATGAAATAAGGAACAAAACTCTAGAAAGCGAAATCATCCAATTCTGCCTCTAAGACACCCAAAACCGAGTTGCAACATACTGTACAGAACCAATCTACTAACAGAGATTACGCAATACTATCAAAAACATGGAATCGACAACTCTAACGCAATCAAACAGCGATGGGGTCTCTCGTTACCCTTGTAGACCCGAAGAACGATGAGGAACAACTTCCCAAAGCCTTCCCCTCTCCTTCTTTGGCCAGCTCCAACTCCACGAACCCGATTGGAATGAAATCGCCCGGAGGAAGAACCAAGAGGAACACTTGGAAAACAGGGGTGCAGCTCGGGATCTCAATGGCAGCCACCAATGGAGAGGGAGGCGCCTAGGAGGAGGGGAGGAAGAGAGGGCGGCACAAGGGGAGGAGAGGCGGCTTGGGGGAAAAGGGGAGGAATAGGGTTTGGGGGAGAAAGGGTGCTCCCCTTTGGCCGCCCCTAGGTGGGCCGGCGGCCCACTAATGGGCCTCTGGGTCGCGAATGCGGCCCAAAGTTGCTGATATTAACGAATACCCCGACGAATGGAATTTTCCGCTGAAAACAATTTCTTTCGCTCTCTCCGACCTCTTTCTTTCTACCGATCATTTAGGAGTATTACAGTCTACCCCTTATGAGATTCGACCTCGAATCTAAACAACGATCCAACGGAAAGAAATAAATACTGGAAATACAACTTAAACAATTTACCTTAAACGAATAGGTCGGGGTATTGCTCTCTCATGCGGGACTCCAACTCCCAAGTGGCCTCTCTCTCAGTCTGATGCGACCAAAGAACTTTGACATACTTCAGGGTCTTATTCCTCAGAACCCGTTCTGATTCTTCCAATACCTTCACTGGCCGGGACTCGAAGGTAAGGTCTTGCCTGACAATCAAAGGCTCCAAAGGGATGACATGATTTGGGTCTCTCAGAAACTTTCTAAGCATCGAAACATGGAACACGTTGTGAACCCCACTCATAGAATCATGAAGGTCCAAACGATAAGCTAGCTTCCCAATTCGTGCCACGATTGGGAAGGGTCCAACATACCTTGGACTAAGCTTTCCTTTGGTGCCAAAGCGCACCACGCCTTTAGATGGCGATACTCTCAACGAACTTCGTTCCCACCTCAATTCCAAATCTCGCCTTCGACATCAGCGTGGCTCTTACAGCCGGCTCAGGCGACCAACAAATTCTGCGCTAACCTCGCCACTCTAGCCATCGTCTGCTGAACCCACGGGACCCAAGATCGCCCGCTCTCAACCTCATCCCGGACAACGGGACTGCACTTACGCCCATAGAGAACCTCGTATGGAGCGGCTCGAATCTTGGAATGATAAGCTGTTGTTATAAGCAAACTCGCCAAGGCTAAATGCTCTTCCCAATTACCTTTCCAGGATAAAACACAACACTGAGCATGTCTTCTAAAGTCCGAATGGTGCGCTCGGATGCCCATCTGTCTGGGATGAAAGGTCAGTGCTAAGGCGGAGTTGTGTGCCCAATGCACTCTGCAAACTTTCCCGAATTTGGAAGCGAACTTGGCGTCTCGGTCGAAACAATAGTCTTTGGCACTCCGTGCAAGCGCACAATTTCTCGTACATAAAGAGGAGCCAAATCGCTTGTCAATTGGTTGTCTGAATAGGAATGAAATGTGCGGACTTCTTGAACCGGTCCACAATTACCCAAATAGCATCCTTTCCTCGCTTGAGTGCGAGGTAAACCAACCACAAAATCCATAGATATATCGTCCCATGGCTAAACCGGTACCTCCAAGGGTTGCAATGATCCTGCTTTGGTCGCTTGTGCTCGGCCTTGACCACCGGCACACCCACATAAAGCCACATCTTGGCGATATCAATTTTCATCCGTTTCCACGGATACTTTTCTTTAAATCTTTGTACATCTTGGTCTCCCGGGATGTACGGTATAAAAGTCTGATGAGCCTCTTTCAAAATCTCCAATTTAACTTGAGACTCCTGTGGCACACAAAGGCGCCCTTTAAATCGCAAAGAATCAAATTTGTCTACACTGAAGTGACCCTGCTTGCCCTCAGCGCAACGCTTCCTTACTCGTTGGAACATCTGATCTTGCTGTTGTGCTACTCGCACCCGATCCGGAAGGGCTGTGATGCGGGGTGCCCGATCTTCTCGACGTAGAATCTCTTGATAACTTGTGTACCCTGACGAACCACCAGCTGATCCCCCGCGCCAATGCACGGACTTGCAACTCTATGGAAAATTCGCCCAAACACACACTTGATTGGATCCTCGCTGACCACAAGCGAAGATCGTCGAACCCTCAATTCCCAGCGGAAAAGCAAGAACGACCTCTTGTTCTCAATGCCCAATTCCCTCTGTTTTGGCTATAAGCACAACAGGAGAATCAAGCAAAAGCTTTGAAAATATATTAAACGTGGTCTGAGGTTACAATGGGGGTCTACCCCTCTATATATAGTGCTCCTACTCCTCCTCATGGCTGGCCAAGAGGCCCTACTCCTATTCTAATTCGGATTTGGAGTCCTACTCCAATTCCGACACATTCCAAAACAGAAAAGGAAACTCTGATTTTACAACCGTCACATTGATTCGATCATATCTTTTGATCCAGAAGGAATTTCGGAGTGAAGGAGGATCCGTTGGATCGGGCTTGAAGTCAGCTTTCCAACAAGCCCAAGAACACTCGAATCGGACTCCGTTTGTAAAAGTTATGGCCGTTTTAATCCGGACTGTCCTGCTGATTCCGAATCCGAATTTGAGGCTGATTCGAATCCGAATTGAATTATGAGTTGATTCCGAATTTGAATTTGGTTGGGCTTGTGGAAGTTTCGAATTTGACTTGGATTCTTGGACTTCTCTTCCCTTGCTTGTCTCCCACGAGCTTCTCCTCCATTGTGATGACCTTTCTTCAAGAACAACCTCATATCCTTCATCTCCGTTCATTATTGAATCTTCCAATCGAGCACAAGCAAAACACTAGTTTTAGGTAGTATGAAATTCTCAACTAATTTAAAAGTAAATTCAAAGAATGATTCACTGTTGGATAAGCTTCTCTTGTTTTCAACTCTCTTAGTAAGCTCATGTTGTTACGAGGTATTTAATGAATTGAAAACATTATATGAAACAACGTAGCTAAGGATGTACGCATCGGTGACTCTAAAATCAATCGAGTCTCGATGCATGCGGTACCATAAGCGTAAAGAAATATCCATACGCTCAAAATCAGCAATAAGACAATCGAGGATAGGAGGTGTCGCCTTGCGACTCAAGGCATCGGCTACCACATTAGCCTTGCCGGGATGGTCTTGAATAGTGAGATCATAGTCCTTGATCAACTCTAGCCATCTCCTCTGCCTCAAGTTCAAGTCATACGGGTAAAGATGTATTTAAGGCTCTTGTGGTCGGTGAACACATCACAAGATTCGCCATACAAATAATGACGCTTGATCTTCAAAGCATGAATCAACTGCAGACAAGCTCTAGATCATGGGTGGGATAATTACATTCATGCTTCTTCACCGCCTCGATGCATAGGCAATCCCTTTACCATCCCGCATGAGTACACAACCAAGTCCAACTATGGACGATCTCGAATAGATAGTGAATCTCTTCCCGTGCTCGGGAAGAGTAAGAATTGGAGCGATCACTAATCTATCTTTCAAAGAGCAAAACTACGCTCAAGCGTCGCACCACTGGAACCTAACACCTTTACGTGTCAATCGGGACATCGGTTTAGCAATGGTTGAAAAACCCTCCACAAAA